>CM035173.1:94689711-94841695 GCA_020205615.1 Panax quinquefolius | reverse complement strand
ATTTATCGGATAAATGAGCAATTAATTGCTACTAATTCACATGCTTATATAACTATTTGTTCACATATGTGTACTATTGAATCACTATTAGAGGAGTTGGTGCAAGATTGATAATACTTGCATGACTAAATTAAAAATGGAGGTATAGATGGAGGTACTATACTGTAATTCGTATTTTTCACATGATTATACTATTGATTCACATTATTTACTATTAGGGGAGTTGGTGCAAGATTGATAATACTTGCGTAACTAAATTAAAATGAAAGAAAAGTTGGAGGTATTGTCTCGTAATTTTTGAGCCCCAAAACGTAAATTATCGAAACTATATTTTCCTATAAATAAAGCTCATTCTTCCTTCATTTCTCACTAATTCACAAAAGCTTTAGAGCGATTATTATAGAGAGAAATTATAGAGAAAAGAAGAAGAAAATCTGCTACCTCACTATTCCAAAGATCCAGCTTTTTTCCAAGGTAGGGAATATTATTTGTTGTACTCGTAGGGAGTATTATTTCTTTCTTATCTATGAAGAGAACTTCATTATTCCATTCTTATTATTCATTGGAATAACTCAGTATACCTGCCACCTACCCTATACTTGGTGAAATTCTTACATTTGGAACATCCATGTCTCATGCATTCTCTGGGGACTGGTTCCGCTCTTTATTATTCTATTGGAATATCCTGTCTGCATGCGTTCTACACCGGCCCGATTTACGTCTTTATTATTCATTGGAACATCTTGTTCAGACGTTCTACGCCGGACCGGTTCCGCTTTTATTATTCTCGTTGAATATCCGTCATGCATGCGTTTCGCCGGACCGATTACGCCTTTATTATTCTCGTTGAATACCCTTTCTCGCGCTTTTACGCTGACACTGATTCCGTTATTTATTATTCTATTGGAATAACCTGCCTGTGCAGTCTATCGCATGCCTGGTGATTTCTTTTGTTATTCTATTCATTATTATACTCAGTTGGTTAAAGTTTTGACTTCTATACTCCATGAAATTAGTGGAATATCCTTGATATTTGCACTTTATCCAGTATCTTTTCATAGAAATATTCTTCTGAGCATTCTTGAATTTTACTCTACAAAGCAGTATCATGTTAACAATTTGGACGTTATTAGTTCTTGGATAAAATAATTCTTGAACTTGTTTTATTGAATTCTTATATCATTGTCATCATCCTCATGTTTATATTTTGTTGAAAGTCATCTGTGGCCTATCTTGGTATGATTATGACCAGGGATTATTCGGTGTAATCATGACCGTAATGTTACAAATGATGCGGTAAAAGTCCTCATTGGCCCGTAGTGCATTGATGGACAGTTGTTGGCATGATCATGACCATTATTGAATACACAGATATTCTTGGCCCGTAGTGCATGGATAATTGTGGTCGTGATACTAAAGAATATCCTCGGCGTAGTAGTGCAGGGGTGATTCGATGATGTGGATTATTTATTAAGCTGAGTCCCAACGATAAAAGTGATGAAAAACCTTTTAAATCATAAAAGATAGTAGATTTTATTCTCTACTTGACTCTTTTAATGGATTGCTTGTTCCGCTGCAGTTAAACTTGATGGTTGTTATATTGTATCGCTTTAACATCATTGAAGGCTAACGATAATATATTCGCATTATCTTAGTCATAATATTTCCTACTGGGCTAGTTGAGCTCACCCTTTTACTTTTATTGTTCTCTTCAGGAAATGAGAACGTAGCAGTGACTAGTCGGGGAACGGAGTGACGGACTAGATGTAGCATTAGTAGTCCTCACTATTCTATGAAATAGTGTAATAATAATTGTAATAAGGACTCCTTTTGAGTTTGTATAATCTCAAGTAGACAATATTTGTATTCAAACTCACAGTTTATGTTTTATCGTATTGTACATACTTACATATTGTATTATTAAGTTATATTTGAATTTATGTACCATGTAAGTGGCGACCCAAGATGGGTGACGATACCTAATTTTGGGGGCGCCACATTTGGTATCAAAGCTTAGGATATGATCCTGGCTAAGATGTGAGACAAGAACTAGGAGGGAGAGACGGAATTCCTTCGCTAGTATGACCTACCTAAGTTTATGTGGTATTTAATTGGTCGGTCAGAGTATAGGGATAATATGTGATATGTTATTTAACCCTTGTTTTGTGGCAGTGTTTGAAAATGGCATCCGAGAATGTTGAGATTATCAATGGAGCACAGGAGACCGTTGAGTCTCCATAGATCAATAATCAGGATAATGTGCAACTAGAGGACAATACTTCTCATGAAAACAATAACATCGATGAAATGGTGAATGATGGGATGGTCAGAGGCTTTATGCAATTCATGCAACAACAAAGCGGCTGCGCCCCTCATCCAAAATGCGGTAAAATCGATAACTCTCTGACGGTTCACCGCTAAGCGCTTTAAGGATCAATTCATGCAACAACCAAGCGAAGGCAAATTTCATATCCATAATGCAGGTGGAAACAATGGTAACCCACGGTTGGTCACCGCTAAGCAATTCAAGGAGCTAGGACCACCAGAGTTTTTGGGAAAGCCAGAACCACTTAAGGCGGAGACGTGGTTAAAGCAGATCACCAACATATTTGATGTCTTGGGATGCTCCGAGGAGCAAAAGGTTCCTTTTGCCACCTTTATGTTGCGTGAAGAGGCAGATCACTGGTGGGAATCTGTAAAACGTAACCAGCCTAACGCACTCAAGATGTCTTGGGAGAAGTTCCAAGAGCTGTTCAAGGACAAGTACTTTCCCGAAAGTATTCGTCACATGAAGGAAGTAGAGTTTATCAAGTTGGAACAAAACAATATGACCGTGTCGCAATACGAGGCTAAATTTGCGGAGTTATCCCGGTTTGCATCCCATTTGGTCGATAATGAGGAGCGAATGACGCGAATGTTTTTAAGAGGTTTGAAGTCGGAGATACGCTAATATCTTATTTCTCATAAACTGTGTTTGTATTCAGATATTGTAAATAGGGCTCAGTTAGTGGAGCGCGATAACGAGTCAACGCAACCAAAAGAGAGCAGCCGGCAAAATGATAATACCGGTGATAACAGTCATCAAAGCGGTGACAATAACTATAGAGAGAATCAACATGCCAGAAATGGTAACCACTTCAGTGGTAATCATGGTCAAAATAATAAGAATGGACATTTCAAGAAGAGGAGATTCAACAATGATGGAAAGACGTCAGCACCAGCACCCGTTGTTAAGGAAGGAGAACGACCACCTATCATATGCTTCAAATGCGGAAGGGAGGGACACATCAGTCCAAACTGCGCGATGCCGTCCAAAGCATGTTATAATTGTGGAAGAGAAGGTCACTTAGCCCGATTTTGTCGTTCACCGAAGACAAGTTCAGCTAGGATGGAGGCACCAAAGGTCATTCCCGTAAAAAGTCAAAGCCGTGTAGTTTAAGAGAGAACGTTTTTTTTCGTGACAAGGAACTCCGAATAAAATTATCACGGGTATGTTAGTCATAAACTCTTGTGAAGTCTATACCGTGTTAGATACCGGTTCTACTCACTCTTTTATTTCACCTAGTTGTGTTCAATGTTTGAATTTAACTCCGGAGAAGTTAGATTTTGATTTATCTGTTGAAACTCAGTTGAGAGAAACCTTCATTACCTCCACTATTTATAAATCTTGTTCAAATCAACACTTTCACGTTACCTGTCGATCGTATCTCTTTGAAAATACTTGCCTTTGATGTGATTTTAGGAATCGATTGTTAACTACTCATCATGCTTTTAAATCAGTTGTTAGCTTTCATATTCCTAACCAACCACATTATGCTAATTCAAGCAACCAAATCACTAAAGTCAATCATGGTCATATCAAGCCATAAGTAAAGAGCCCCTATCCTTTCGTTGTTAACTTCCTTGTGTGGAATGCACCGCTTTACTTCACGTAGGCGCGACGCGAATGACGATGACAAGTTGATAGGTATCAATGTGACGTGTTACCCAAGTCTTGGATGAGAGTCACAGTTTTGAATGATATTTCTATTGTTAATAAATTTCCTTACGTATTCTTGAAGACTTCTTAGCCTACCCTAGAGCGTGAAATCGAATTTTGTATTGACCCCAGTACAAAACCCATTTCTTAAACCCTCAAATATTTCTTCAACTAAAATGAACGTAACATGCGCCAAAGACGTTGGCTCGAGCTATTAAAGATTACGATCGTACCATTCAATATCATCGTGGAAGAGCGAACGTGGTAGCTGACGTGTTGAGTAAAAAAGATCGTATCGTTCTTTAGTGGGATGTTGTTAACACAAAGACTCATTTCGTATAACTTAAAAATGATGAAGATAGAGTTAAAGACTCTAGGGACCCACATCAAGAGAACGAATATACGATTAGCATTGACTTTAATCGATAAAGTAAAAGCCGCTCAAACTACATACTCGGAGCTAATGAATAGGAAGAAAAAGGTTCAATAGGGCGTTATTCTAGAAGCAAGAATCGACGAAGAGAAGAAATCTCAACCCTCGATTTAATTGGCCCATTTGAAATCCTCGATAAAGTAGGAACTGTGGCTTATAGGCTCATTTTACCGCCAAGTATGTCGCGTGTTCATAACGTTTTTAACGTATCGACGTTACGTAAATATGGGGATGACCCGAACCACATTATTAATTTAGAACTGGACGAGATAGCGGATGATTTAACGTATGAGGAGATACGTGTTAAAATCTTGGATAAGAAGGATTATATTCGACACTCAAAGGTTATACCTCAAGGCTTAGAATTTGAAGTGAGGTCAAGGTATCCTCACCGTTTCTAAGATACTAGTAATGCATCGTAAATTTTGAGGGCGAAATTTCATAAGGAGGGGAGATTGTGAGACCCCAGATTTTTTTTGAATAAAGATTAAATTTTCTCAAAATAATTTTTTAAATATTATGGTGTGGATTTGATATAATGGTATAGTTGTGGATAATATTTACAAATTTGGCAAAGTACGCAAGTTGTTATATAATATTCGATTGGTCGGAGAATATTCGTACAACAACACAATCATTGGTGGACCCCCCAATGTAATTATTATTTGGATTGAGAAAACGACAAAAATACTTTTATGAAAATAACTACGGAAGTTTTACCGTTAATCGTTGAAACACCCGTGTTAAAAGTACAATAATACGCGTGGTTGCATAGTAGCACACGGTATTGATTATTGATGCTTACGTGAGAAGTCACTCAGTTATACTCAATTATTGCTACAGTAATTGCTGCATCATATCTATCATATTATTGATTCAATTATTGTCACATTATCATCTGCATAAAATGTTTTTTTTATTAAATCAATACTTGAGACAATAAAGTTATTCATATTATAAATTGCAATATTTACAATGTCTAGAAGTTATGTCAAGGAGAGGTTTGGTCATCTAATTGCGCGCCAATAGGGAGAAATCCTTATTAGAAAGCCCCCTCTTTCTAGGGAACGACCTGGTTGATAAATATTGTGAGTTATAATATTAATAATGAATGTTGTTCGGAGTTGAATTTGGAGACGCGGACGTGATATTTGAGTCCGGAACGACGAAATTAATAAAAATAGTCTATAAACACAATTTTCTGGGATTCACTATTTGGTCAAAAAGTCAACAGTTGACTTTTTCGGGAAAAGTCAAACTTCAAAATTTTAAAATTTATATTTTTGATAAAAATAGTTTCATTATGTTGGAATTGTTTATGTTAGTGAAAATCGACATTTATTCCGATGATAATTGATGTCTAGGGTTATATTGATAATCGGGTAATTTATCCGGATAAATGAGCAATTAATTGCTACTAATTCACATGCTTATATAACTATTTGTTCACATATGTGTACTATTGAATCACATTATTTACTATTAGGGGAGTTGGTGCAAGATTGATAATACTTGCATGACTAAATTAAAAATGGAGGTATAGATGGAGGTACTATACTGTAATTCATATTTTTCACATGATTATACTATTGATTCACATAATTGAACTATTGATTCATATTATTTACTATTAGGGGAGTTGGTGCAAGATTGATAATACTTGCAGGACTAAATTAAAAATGAAAGAAAAGTTGGAGGTATTGTATTGTAATTTTTGAGCCCCAAAACGTGAAATTATCGAAACTATATTTTTCTATAAATAGAAGCTCATTCTTCCTTCATTTCTCACCAATTCACAAAAGCTTTAGAGCGATTATTATAGAGAGAAATTATAGAGAAAGAAGAAGAAGAAAATCACTACCTCACTATTCCAAAGATCCAGCTTTTTTCAAGGTAGGGAATATTATTTGTTGTACTTTCGTAGGGAGTATTATTTCTTTCTTATCTATGAAGAGAACTTTTGTTATTCCATTCTTATTATTCTCGTTGAATAACTCAGTATCGCCAATGAACCCTATACTTGGTGAAATTCTTTTGTTGTTCCATTCTTTATCATTCTGTTGAACATCCTCGTCTCATGCATTCTTCTACGCCGGACCGGTTCATCTTTTTATTATTCTGGAATGAATATCCTGTCTCGCTGCGTTCTATCTTTGGACCGATTTCCGCCTTTATTATTCTATTGGAACATCCTGTACATGCGTTCTACGCCGACCGGTTCCGCTTTTATTATTCTCGCTGAATATCCTCGCTCATGTGTTTTACGCCGGACCGATTCCGCCTTTTTATTATTCTATTAGAATATCCTCGTCTCGGCGCGTTTTACACCGGACTGATTCCGTTATTTATTATTCTCATTGGAATAACTCATTGCTGTGTGGTCTATCGCATGCCCGGTGATTTCTTTTGTTATTCCATTCCTTATTATACTCAAATTGTTTAAGTTTTCACTTCTATACTCCATGAAATTAGTGGAATATCCTTGATATTCAAGCTTCATCCAAAGATCTTTTCATGAAAATATTCTTCTGAGCATTCTTGAATTTTACTCTACAAAGCATTATCATGTTAACAATTTGGACGTTATTAGTTCATGGATAAAATAATTCTTGAACTTGTTTTATTGAATTCTTATATCATTGTCATCATCCTCATGTTTATATTTTGTTGAAAGTCATCTGTTGCCTATAGTGCATAGATGGACTTGGTATGATTATGACCAGGGATTATTCGGTGTAATCATGACTGTAATATTACAAATGATGTGGTAAAAGTCCTCATTGGCCCGTAGTGCATTGATGGATAGTTGTTGGCATGATCATGACCATTATTGAATACACAAATATTCTTGGCCCGTAAAGTGCATGGATAATTATGGTTGTGATACTAAAGAATATCCTCGGTAGTAGTGTGGGGGTGATTCGATGATGTGGATTATTTATTGTCGAGTCCCAGCCGATAAAAGTGATGAAAACCTTTTAAATCATAAAAGATTGTAGATTTTATTCCTACTTGACTCTTTTAATGGATTGCTTGTTCACCGCAGCTTAAACTTGATGGTTGTTATATTGTATCGCTTTAACATCATTGAAGGCTAACGATAATATATTCTCGCATTATCTTAGTCATAATATTTCCTCTGGGCTAGTTGAGCTCACCCTTTTACTTTTATTGTTCTCTTCAAGAAATGAGAACGTAGCAGTGACTAGTCGGGGAACGAAGTGACGGACCAGATGATAGCATTAGTAGTCCTCACTATTCTATGAAATAGTGTAATAATAATTGTAATAAGGACTCCTTTTGAGTTTGTATAATCTCTAGTAGACAATATTTGTATTCAAACTCACAGTTTATGTTTTATCGTATTGTACACGACAGTTGTATTATTAAGTTGTATTTGAATTTATGTACCATGTAAGTGGCGACCCAAGATGGGTGACGTATACCTAATTTTGGGAGCGTCACATGTGGCTGATGTTTTTGATCAGTGGAGGTGTGCGTAGGAATTTATAATATATATTAATATTATATTAAAATTTCTGCTTTGGCGTTCTAAGCATTTTCCTATAAATAAGGTGCTTAGGTTAGAATTGAAAATCACACCAGAAACTAAAGTTTTCTCTCTCTTTCTCTCTCTATATTATCGAGCATATTCTTGTGAGTATTTTGAGTTTTGCTATACGGTGCAAGTTCCTTCAGCACTATATCCAGTATTCCAGTCAGAAGTACTGTCTTTTTGAGGTAGGGGATAGTAAGGGATGTTATTCTCTTCATAATGATGCTATTCTTTCAATATCATTATGCCAAAATTATCGATATGAATATTATTGTGGAATTTCTACCTTTTTGTGTTGGGGTTACTATTCACGTATACGATACTATTCACGTATACGACACTATTCACGTATATGACACTATTCACATATATGGCACTATTCATGTATATGACATTATTTACGTATACGGTACTATGTACGAATACGGAGTACTATTCACGAGTTACTATTCATGAGTTACTATTCACGAGTTACTATTCACGAGTTACTATTCACGACAAAAATTAGTTTCTTTTTCTGACCAAATTATCGTTGATTTATGAATCTTACTCTTGAAATTAAATCTATATTTTGATCATATTGTTTTTATTATCATATATAACATTTTTATAATCCTGGTGAAGAAATTTCTCTTTGACTTGAGTGTAAAGATGGGTAGATTATTGGTATAATCGTGACTATGGGTTCTCTTTGGCCAGTAGTGCAAAGTTGAATCATTGACTGGTATGATCATAACCATTGAATTTACAATTGAATATTTTTAGCTTAAGTGCAAAGGTGAATTGATCAACATGGTTATAATTATTGTTTATATAAATTCTGAAATGATTATATATTTCTTTGAGATATTAATATCTTTGGCTTCAGTAGTGCAAAGATGACTGTTTGTTGAATATCTTTGGTAGGTAGTGCAAAGATGACCTGTTGTTGAATATCTTTGGCCTGTAGTGCAAAGATGACCTGTTGTTGAATATCTTTGGCCCGTAGTGCAAAGATGAATTTATTAGTATGATTATGAACAAGAACTATGAATCGGTATAACCATAAACTTTGATGTTTCAGGTAAAGACAGTGTTGAAAATTATCTTCGTCCTGAATGCGAAAAGGAATTTAGAACTACAATTATGATTATGAGTTATTCACATGATTGTGGACAGGAACTGTTGATTTATGTTACAGGGTTAAAACATTGTTGGTGTACTTTTAACATAGAGAAGATAATAGATCTTATGGTCTATTTGACTCTTCTAATGGATTGCTCTTTCCGCTGCAATTATGGTTGAAAAGTTTTATCATCTACCATATGTTCTAAATCTCTGATTTATTATTGATGAAGGCTATTGAGAATTTAATTATCTTTAGTCATAATATTCTTTACTGAGCTAGTTGTGCTCACCCTTTTGCTTTACAATTCCTTTCAGGTAATAAGAGTGTAGCTGGGTCGAGTGGGGGTAACAGGAGAATATAACGGTGGTCTCTAGCTATGGAGGTTCTACCTAAACTGTATAGAAAAGTGTGTTGTATTCTATACATCATTTAGTAGTTATATTTGGTGAATCAAATAGGGTGAGGCGAACCCAACGTTCATACAACCTCGTGTTATCATAAGACATGGTTGTGCACATCCACTTGCTGAGTATATCTACAAGCACTACCTATATGATCTTGGATTTTGGTTAAAGTATAATTCTCAATTAGAGACGGTGGAGATAATGATATGTCAAGAGAAGACTCACCATTGGAAAGAATATGATAGTAATCTTCACGTTTTTCTTTGGGATTTATTGGGTCAACCAAGGATAATTCTATGGGCATATGATATCTATTATAACCTAGACGCATGGCCTCCCATGTACGAAGATTTCCTTGAGCACTTCCCAAAGATTTTAATTTCTAAAACAGTTATTGACTGTACCTTTATGTAAGGTACCATTGTGAGGTGATGTCCACGGTTGGGTCATGAGTCACATTTGGTATATATTTGTATCAAAACTCACAACATATGTGTTGTTGTATTTTGCACGACAATTGTAGTAATAAAGTTGTAGTTATTTTCTGTATCATATTTTTGGCGACTCAGAATAGGTTGGATGGATGGATCTATTTTGGGGGCGTTACATAAAAGGTTCAATTGAAATCCTAATTAAAGAATTAGTTCATAGAAGTATTTAAAACCAACAATCTTTTGCAAAACATCCTTAAGGAATTACACAAATTGAAAATAAGGAGAAGAAGAAACTCTAAAGTAAAATCTTCAATCTTCAAGTGATTCCTTGCTTGGCCTCCAATTGTGGTAGATAGCCTCCAATTCAGCAAAATAAACTATACTCTCCACATGGCACCACAATCCTAGTCCAAATCAACTTCTCAAATAACCTCCAATTTGTGCAGTCAAACTATTGGTCAACGCACGCCTTCGGTCAACAGATATCACGGCCCAGCGCCCTGGCGCTGGGGAATGAACTAGCTAGAGCGCCCCGACGCTGGTCTTGGATATAATTACAATTATGCCATTATCCGCTTAAAAATCCCATATTGCCCCTACAGCTCCCGAATCTACAAAATAACAACTAAACACAGTAAAAATGCTTCTAAATGGCTAAAGAATACACAAATTAAAGCTCAAGTATATCCAATTCATGGGTATATTATTCGATCATCAAATACCCCCAAACTTAAATTGTTGCTTGTCCTCAAGCAACAACACACAAACAACAAGACAAACTACACTAAAATGCAAATGCACCTAAAACTAACTATATGTTCGCAATTTCAGCAATAAAATAGCACACAGTATATTCATTAAGCCTCAGAAAAATCACATTAACATGCTAATACATCATATTAAGGTAGATCAATAATATCCCAACAATCAATAAATCTGTTATAAATGATATCGTATGTGTGTGTTCAACGACCATGCTAACCATTAAAAAGCAAAATACGAAAGATAATAGATTTCTTAGAAGGCATCATACAATGTAACTCAAGAACTCCTCAAATAAACTTGATTCGGCTAAAATCAAACAATTACCAAAGTCCAAGGGTCAAAATGGAATACTTATGCTTTTTCTTGTTTTTTTTAATTAACGGGGACTTTTTTCACTTTTCCCGCTTTATTTATTATTTTTTTCTTTTATTTCTCATGACTATGCATTGTCCTATTCCCTTAGGCTTTTCAGTGTTACCTTAACGAGCTTTCGACCAACGACTCCCAAGCCATTAAGACCTTAGGGCGCTAGGTGTAAAGACAATCACCTCGGGCTTACTTACTCAAGTA
This sequence comes from Panax quinquefolius, assembly GCA_020205615.1. Lineage (NCBI taxonomy): Eukaryota > Viridiplantae > Streptophyta > Magnoliopsida > Apiales > Araliaceae > Panax > Panax quinquefolius. The sequence goes on along the minus strand of CM035173.1, from coordinate 94,830,446 downwards.
ACAAAGGCCACAAAACTAGACAAACATGCCACGGGGGTTTTTATTTTTTTTATAATGCTTATATACTCCAATTATTTTTCCCCAAACTTGGATTGATATCTAAATTCAGTCATCACTAGCTATTCAAATTGTTCCTTCATTTCACTAGCATTCATCCTTTAGAACTCTATTATCTATCCATTTAGACTTTCTTAGCCAACATGGTCATTTTTTAAAACGTGCTATCATGATAATATCAGTGTCAAACAGATAAAGATATACTTATGTCAAGAAAATCACATCACTAGCTCAATAATCCGTACTATACTTGTTCATGCAATTTTAATTTCATCATTGGCCCCAAACATACATAACTATTAAAAAGCTGGAATTAATATGCAATCCTAAATGCAACACTTAACCAACATTAAAACCCCAAATTACCCACAAACTACTAACAAACTAATAATGCAAATAAAAATTAACTACCCCCAAACTTATCAAGAGCAATGTCCTCATGAAAAAAATAGAACAATATAAAACAGAGGACTTCCCTGACGAGCTTATTCCTCGGGTGGCGCATCCTTATCCTCGCTCATCTCTTGATCGTAAGGGGAAACACCTAGAAACAGAGCGATGGCGGCTAAGATTAACGCCTGCATGCTCTTGTTGGGCGTTCATGGCATTCTGTGCAGCAAATTGGTCGACCAAATATTTATAGATGACATCTTGACGTTCAGACAGGCGAACATTCTAAGATTCTATATTATAGAACCATTCGTCAATTTCACGCTGGATGGCCTCAGGAACAACACCACGGTGAGTAGTAAAGGAGGACCCATAGCTAGGAGGAGCTGTGGTTGGTGGACTTGGTGGAGCAGCAGCTTGAGGAATTATAAAGCCCAATCCACGTGGGTGATTTGCACCACCAGTCCACACCCTGTAGCAAATAATCATCTTATGGTCCAAAACCAGCATTGGGGGCTGAATCATTTCATTAGACTTAGATTTAACCCCAAATTTAGAACAGAGTGCGCAAATGAGAGAGGGGTGTGGTAGTCCTCCCGTGGTACCTCCTCGCGACCCCCGCAGAATGGATTGTTAAATAATAAGACCCATATCCATCTTCAATCCCTGAATGATTTAATATAACAACACTGCCCTTTCCTTGGTAACATGGATAACATGTGTGCACGACATTAATTTTGCGCAGATAAAGGCATACCAAGCCTTTCCCTATAAGCTGAGGTGCGAATGCGGGAAAATCATGCTTCCCCTTTCATGCATTGTCCACGTGGTGTCGGGTTGACACAGCTCATGAAGGAGCACTTCATAGTCGGGTCCTTGGCTCACAAAATTGGCATACTCATTGTTTTGATCCTCCAAATTCAGTTGATAACATCCATTGATGTCCTCTTCACTGAATTCCACTGTCTGTCCCCTTACAAACACTCCATAGTGATCGTGCTCTGAAACGTTAACATATAATTCTTTAACGACTACAATCACTGTCGGGTCAGGTTGTTTGGTTAGGGAGAACCAGTTCTTCTCAGTAATCATCACCGCTATTTCCCCATCCTTGGATTGATCGGGCCGTAACCCGTGTTCGAGGACTAATGAGCGGGTAGCCATACGGTTATAGCATTTTTGAGCCGCGACACTAACAAACCTTTGACTATCAAATTTTGGTGGAGCCGAGGCGGTCCCGGAACCTTCACCACGTTGACGCTTCGATGCCATTACAAAAAAATATGCAAGAAAATATAGTTACATGTATTAGAATTGGGCAGAAATAGAATATGTATAAGCTGACCCATCTCACAACCCCCAAACTTCAAAATAAGTGCACGTTGAGTACATGGTTGGGGATGTGTCACGACACATAATAGCATGAAAAGGCACCGTTGTACCGATTGGTCGTATTTACTATTCAAATATTACAATTTGCAAAAGAAGCACAAAGTACGCCCAAAGGGATTGATATGTAGAAACATATTATGGTAGACAACTGCATACATTTGGTACATGGGTAACGAAAAACTATGTAGGCTAAAATTTTGAGGAATTTCAATCGTTAATGCATATGCAAGTCCGTCAAAATATTAGTCTCATCGAAATTAGACGCGACATAAACATCAATATAGTTTAACCCCCCATACTAATAATATCTTCGTAGTCCTACGGTATTGGGATGGTTAGAATGCAAGTACAGTCAATTTCGGATATGGTTAGGTGCATGAACATTGAGTCAGGCAAAACATCAAACACCTTGTGGGCAGTTCATACTTTGCTTGGAACATTCCCTATTAGCATAGCAATCCAAACTTTAATCATTTCAACAACATTGACACACATATATATGCATATTAATTGACAGTATTGCACATATGAAAAAAGAATTTAGCCACACTAAGGACGATAATATGCAATATTAGTCATGAGAGAGATGAATCAAGGTCAATATTAACGCACCATGTTGCATTTACCAGTATGCAATTGAGATTGGATGGAACAGAGATTTGGAAATTGAAACAGTACATACCTTGAAGATGGATATAACCGACAAAATTACTTAACATGATGATGAACGGATGTCAGATGTTTAACAACTTCAAAGATTAACCAGGTATATAAATAAGAATTGGGAGAGCAGTTACGAGAAGAGAAAGAATGGGGTGATAAGAAAGTGGAACATGGGTAGTAATTGAGTGTGAGGAAAAAGAGAATCGAACAGAATTCTAAATCAAGTTGGATTTTCAAACACAGGGCCCGGCGTTAGGTGATGGCATTTATATTGTCGAGAGCCAAAGTGACTTGAAGTCGATAGTCGAACGGCCCCTAGCGCCGGGGCGTTGTGTTTGAACTAGGATGCAGCGCTGGGGTGCTAAGGTGCAGGAACTGATGATGAGTACTAGCACCGGGGCGCTGGGCTTTAGGCATATTCTAGAGCCGGGGCGCTGCATGTTAGTAGTTGTTGAGTGAGTCAAGCACCGGGGCGCTGTGTTGGTGTTCAAATCAAGCGTTGGTGTGCTGTCTTTATACCCCTCGTGTGGCAACTGAATGCAGAGCGAATGTTATGAACTCTCAACTTGCAACTGTTGGACATGACATGATATAGAAAGAATGTTAGGCAGAGCATATACTAACAAATAATAAAAAGAATGAAATAGAGTAACATAACAAATATATTAAATGAAGAAAAATGAAATACAATAAACTAAAACTTATGGGGTTGCCTCCCTAAAGCGCTTGGTTTCAAGTTGTCAGCCCAACTTTTCTGTGTTGCTTAATTGGTCGCCGGATCGGAGAGGTACATGGCATTAGATTGGCATTCGATGAGTCCACTCCAATAATGTTTAAGCCGTTGGCCGTTCACCTTGAATGTTTGCTTTGAATTTAGTTCCTCGACTTCAACATTTCTGTGTGGTGCGACATATACAATCGTGAATGGTCCCGACCAGCGAGATTTCAGTTTTCCAGGAAATAAACGTAATCGTGAGTTGAAAAGCAATACTTGTTGGCCCGGTTCGAATGTCCGATCAAGAATTTTCTTATCGTGCCAGGCTTTAACTTTCTCCTTGTAGAGCTTTGCGTTCTCATAGGCATTGAACCGAAATTCGTCCATCTCATTTAATTGTAGTAACCTTTTCTCACCCGCTGCTTGTAGATCGAAATTAAGTTTCCGAATGGCCCAATGTGCACTATGTTCTAGTTCGACCGGGAGATGACATGCCTTTCTGTAGACCATTCTGTAGGGTGACATGCCGATCGGATTCTTATACGTTGTTCGATATGCCCATAGGGCATCATCTAGACACATTGCCCAGTCTTTTCGTGACGGATTGACCACCTTTTCTAGAATTCGCTTGACCTCCCTGTTCGAGACTTCCGCTTAACCGTTGGTTTGGGGATGATACGCAGCTGCAATTCTATGATGGACCCCATACTTTGTAAGCAATTTAGTGAACTGTTTATTACAGAAGTGAGTTCCCTTATCACTGATTATCGCCCTCGGCGTCCCAAATCGTGTGATGATGTTTTTCTTCAAAAACTGTAGGACAATGTTGGCATCATTCGTGGGTAAAGCTGCGGCTTCTACCCATTTGGAAACGTAATCGACCGCCAACAGAATGTACTAATTATTGAAGGAGGATGGGAAAGGTCCCATAAAGTCGATTCCCCACACGTCGAATAGTTCAACCTCCAAAATCGTGTTAAGTGGCATTTCATTGCGCTTGGAAATATTACCTACTCGTTGACACCGATCACATTTTAGCACGTAGAGATATGCGTCCTTGAATAGAGAAGGCCAGAAAAATTCTGACTGCAATACTTTAGCCATTTTTCGATCACCGGCGTAATGACCTCCATAGTCAGATGAGTGGCAATGATCTAATATGCTATCCATCTCTTCGTGTGGCACACATCGTCTAAGCATTTGATCCGCGCAAGCCTTAAACAGAAATGGTTCGTCCCAAGAATATTGCTTAACATCGTGGAGGAACTTCTTTCGCTGTTGCGAAGTCAAATCTAGGGGTAACACCTTACCAACCAAGTAATTCACGTAATCTGCATACCATGGCAATGTTGTTGTTACTCGGAGAAGATTTTCATCCAGAAACCTCTCATTAATCATGACGTTATCTTTTTGCTGAACTTTCGCATTTTCCAACTGAGAAAGATGATTCACCACCTGGTTATCGGTACCTTTTCTATCCCGAATCTCCAAATCAAATTCTTGTAGCAACAGTACCTACCGTATTAACCGCAGTTTGGCATCCTTCTTCGCAATCAAATATTTAATGGTAGAATGATCAGTGTAAACAATTACCTTGGTCCCTATGAGATATGCTCTGAACTTATCGAAGGCGAACACAACCGTAAGTAATTATTTTTCGGTGGTCGTGTAGTTCAACTGAGCATCCGTCAATGTCTTGCTGGAATAGTAGATAGTGTGAAACATTTTGTCGTGATGTTGACCCAAAACTGTTCCAACTACATAATCACTTGCGTCGCACATTAATTCAAATGGCAAAGACCAATCGGGCGCCACACTAATTGGAGATGACACCAATTTCTTCTTTAGTACTTCGAAAGCTTCAATGCATGGCTGATCCATCTTGAACGGTACATCTTTTTCTAAAAGGGAACATAAGGGTTTCAAAATTTTGGAGAAGTCTTTAATGAAACGTCTGTAAAAACCCGCATGTCCCAAGAAGCTCCGTATTCCTTTCACAGATGATGGAGGAAGTAGTTTCTCAATTGTCTCAATCTTCGTTTTGTCTACCTCTAACCCTGCTGTAGAAACCTTATGCCCCAAAATTATCCCCTCTTGCACCATAAAGTGACATTTTTCCCAGTTAAGAACTAGGTTAGTTTCCACGCACTGCTTCAGCACTAAAACCAGATTTTTTAAGCATACGTCGAAACTGTCACCGAACATGGAGAAATCATACATAAATACTTTCAAATTCTATTCAACCATATCGGAGAAGATTGCCATCATGCATCGTTAAAAGGTTGCGGGCGCATTACATAAACCAAAAGACATACGCCGGAATGCAAACGTACCGTATGGGCATGTGAATGTGGTTTTTTATTGATCTTCTGGGGCTATGGAAATTTGATTATACCCGAAATATCCATCCAGCAGATAGTAGAATTGATGTCCTGCTAACCTATCTAACATCTGATCAATGAACGACAAGGGGAAGTGATCCTTGCGTGTGGCTTTATTCAAATTTCTTGTAATCCATCCATACATACTCCATCCTCAGTAATTGTTCTAGTAGGGATGAGCTCATTAGCTTCGCTTCTTCACCACCGCCATACCCCTTTTTCTTTGGTACGACCGCATGTGACTTACCCATGAACCGTATGCGAGATTGGATAAATAATGCCGGCATCCAACCACTTTATAATCTCCTTTTTCATCACATCCTTCATAATGGGGTTTAGCCTTCTTTGCTGCTCAATGGTTGGTCTTGCCCCCTTTTACAATAAAATTTTATGCATACAGAATGACGGACTAATTCCTCGAATATCCGCTATGGTCCATCCAATTGCTGTTTTGAACTCTCGTAATACCTTTAGTAGTTTTTCTTTTTGCGTGTCTATTAACTCTGTTGAAACAATGACTGGTAGGGTAGAATCTTTCCCCAAATAAGCATACTACAGATGAGATGGTAGCGGTTTTAATTCCAACACCGGTGGCTCTTCTATTGAGGTTTTGAACTTTTTACCTTCCGTTTCGAGCCTTTCAAGGGTGTCGAATGGTTGCTTACTTTTCCGGATGAAAGATGGTGTATCTAGCCATTTGACATACTCAATGTCATCTTCAATACCAATTTGGTCTATCCCGAACACAATGGATTCTATCGGGTCCTCTGAGTAATTTCAGCAGAACTTGTGATTAACTAATTCATCCATTATATCCACCCGCAAACACTCACCTTTTTCTTTCAGATAAGACATCAACTTAAATAAATTAAAGGTGACTTGTTGATCTTCAACTCGCATCGTCAATTCTCCTTTTTGCATGTCAATCAATGTTCTCCCCGTTGCTAAAAATGGTCGCCCGAGAATGATGGGAATTTCCTTATCTGCTTTACAATCCAAGATAACAAAATCTGCTGGGAAGATGAATTTATCCACCTTTACTAATACGTCTTCAACAATACCTCGTGGATATGTAACTGATCGGTCCGCCAACAATAAACTGATATTTGTCGGTTTTGGTGCCTTAAGTCCAAACTGAATGTAGATAGATAATGGCATCAAATTTATACTGGCCCCCAAATCACACAACGCTCTCCTCGAAAACTGATTACCAATGTCGCATGGAATAGTAAAACTACCTGGGTCTTTTAACTTCAGAGGTAACTTGTTCTGGATAATTGCACTGCATTCTTCGGTTAGCTCTACTATTTCAAAATCACCCAATCTCCTTTTCTTCGACAACACATCCTTCATGAACTTGGCATAGCTCGGAATTTGTTCTAAAGCTTCGGCAAATGGGATGTTGATATGCAGTTTTTTGAAAATATCCAAAAATCTTGAAAACTGCTTATCTAACTTGGATTTCTGAAACCTCTGCGGATACGGTATGTGAGGTATTGTGATAGTCGGTTCCGGTGCTTTCTGCTCTAAGGTCTCATCTTGATGTTTTCCAGTTTCCACAACTTCTTCTATTTCACCTGTTGCGTTGTCCCTCTTTTCCTTATCCTTAACTGACACTTGCAAATCCTTTCCACTACGTAAAGTTACATCCTTGCAATGCTCATCTCTGCCCGGATTTATCTCTATATCACTAGGGAGTGTTCCATGTGGTCGGTTATTCAGTGCATGTGCCATCTGCCCCATTTGATTTTCTAGATTCTTTATCGAAGCACCTTGGCTGTTCACATTCATATCTACTTGCTTCAATAACTTTTCTTGTTCCCCGATCCTTTTGTCAGTAGCTGAAATGAATTTTTCCAAAGCTTCTTCCCAACTTGTTTTCCTCTCTGGCTGTTGTTGAGTCTGATTTTGAAATCCGGGTGGGTTTTGTGGTCTAGGTGTCTGGCCTTGATTATTACTCCATGAAAATCCTGGGTGATTTCTCCAACCTGGATTATATCCGTTTTGAGTCGAATACGGTTGGGTTGATCGATTATAGGTCCCTACGAACTGAGATGATTCAGAATTGATGGCACATTGATCTATAGCATGACTCCCAACACATAACTCACAAACCATTTCTACTTATTGCGTGGATGGTGGACTCCATGTTTCCATTTTCTTTGCTATTGCGGCCACCTATGCTGCCAATGCTGTCATTGGATCCACTTCAAACTTTCCCGGTGTTTTCAGAGGGTTAGACCTAGTCATGGGCCACTGATAGTTGTTCTTGGCCATCGGTTCTAGCAGTTGATACGACTCATCAAAATTCTTAGACATGATTGCTCCACCTGCTGCTGCATCAATACTGGCTCTTGTGGACGTGTGCAGTCCATCACAAAATATCCCAACCTGCATCCACTGTGGAATTCCGTGATGTGGGCATTTATGGAGCATATCCTTGAATCTTTCCCATGCCTCATATAAAGTTTCTGAGTCGAACTGTGTGAAGGTGTGAATATCGTTCCGTAAGTTTGCCGACTTCGCTGGTGGGAAAAACTTAGCTAGAAATTTTTGAGCTAAGTCGTCCCAAGCTATGATTGAACCAGGAGGCAAAGAATGTAACCAACTCTGAGCTTTATCTTTCAACGTAAACGGAAAAATCCTCAACCTTATAGCATCTTCCGATACATTATTGAACTTGAAGGTGTCGCAAATTTCCAAAAAACTCAATATGTGCTCATTAGGATCATCTATCGAACTACCCCCAAACTGGCATGTATTTTGAAGCATCTGAATTGTTCCCGGTTTTATCTCAAAACTATTTGCATTGATTGCCAGCCTCCTAATACTCGACTGTATATCTGTGACATTCGGCATGGCATAATCCCTAAGTGATTTTTGTTCTTCCCCTGCCATGTTCAGTGGTATTTCTTGTTCTGCCAGGTTTTCTTCCTCAGGTGACACTGCATTAGTCAACTGCAATTTCTAGAACTTCCTTTCGATATCGTCTGTGTAAGGAAAAAGTTCCTTTTTAGCCCTTGATCTAGTGTGCATACACTCGCAAATAATTCCTGCAAATATAAGAAAAAAAATAAATAACATTTAAATTAAGACCGAATTGATTAAAACTAATATGGAATTAATATTAATAAAGAAGTCCCCGGCAACGGCGCCAAAAACTTGTTGGTTGATTTCACAATCAATGAATTTGTGCAAGTGTACACAGTCAACAAGTAATAAAGTGATAAGATAAAGTGTCGATCCCATAGAGAATTCTAATCAATAAACTACAACTACTAGCACTATGTAAATCCAATTTTATTTAAACAACCATAAAATGTGATTTTTCAAAATAAGAAAAACTAAAGTAAGCAATTAAAAAGAAAGTATTCTAAAAATAAATCAAATAACTAAAACTAAGATTTTAATGAATGAAATCAGATAAATAAAGATTAAGACTTCAATATCTCCAATTATGAACTATAAACCAATTATCCAATTATCCCAATTATTATGCCTACTGAATTGTTAACTGGAATTCTAAGTATCAAAAGTCCTTTTTCAAGTGATCAATTAACTTCTATTTAATCCAATTAATCTTACTATATTTCTATGCAAAACAATTACATCAAACACATTAAATTCCAATTCCCAACGTGTTACATGCAGTGAACAGATATTTTTATTCCATGCACAACCCTAATTATTCGTCATGCAAATAATTAAGAATACATGTTATCATGCCCAGTTCTAACCCTAGACCTCCTCTTTCAATTCCTTCTAGAGTAACAAGGTAATTATTGGCCAAATAATTAATCAATACGCACAAGATAAGATAAACAATTCACTTTGACACAAATAATTGGAATAAATTGAATAACTAATTTATAGACATAAAAGGTTCAATTGAAATCTTAATTAAAGAATTAGTTCATAGCAGAATTTAAAACCAACAATCTTTTGCAAAACATCCTTAAGGAATTACACAAATTGAAAATAAGGAGAAGAAGAAACTCTAAAGTAAAATCTTCAATCTTCAATCTTCAAGTGATTCCTTGCTTGGCCTTCAATTGTGGTAGATAGCCTCCAATTCAGCAAAATAAACTTTATATACTCTCCACATGGCACCACAATCCTAGTCCAAATCAACTTCTCAAATAACCTCCAATTTGTGCAGTCAAACCATTGGTCAACGCGCGTCTTCGGTTAACAGATATCACGGCCCAGCGCTCTGGCACTGGGGAATGAACTAGCTAGAGCGCCCCGACGCTGGTCTTGGATATAATTACCATTATGCCATTATCCGCTTAAAAATCCCATATTGCCCCTACAGCTCCCGAATCTGCAAAATAACAACTAAACACAGTAAAAATGCTTCTAAATGGATAAAGAATACACAAATTAAAGCTCAAGTATATCCAATTAATGGGTATATTACCCAATCATCAAGGTACGAGTGCGATATTATCAACGCAAATGCCCATTTTGTATGACTTGCAAAGGATGGAAATAGAGATAAAAATTCCAGGGACCCACGTGATGATGGCAAATATACGAGTAAAACCAACTTTAATCGATAAAGTTAAAGCTGCTCAAGCTGCAGACATGGAGCTGATGCGTATGAAGAAGAAAGTGCAAGAAGGTGCTATTCCGGAAGCAAGAATTGATGAAGAAGGAATACTTCGAGTCAACTCCAGACTTTGTGTTCCTAACGACCCTGATTTAAAGTATAAAATCATGATGGAGGTGTACAACACACAGTTTGCAATCCATCTAGGGAGTACCAAAATGTATCATGATCTTTGACATACATTTTGGTGGAGCAATATGAAGAGAGAGATCGCGAAGTTTATCTCAAGGTGTCTAACTTGTTAACGAGTCAAGGCGGAGCATCAAGTGCCAAAAGGTATATTACAACCATTTGAAATTTCAGAATGGAAGTGGGAGCACATTACCATGGATTTCATTACCGGTCTTCCTAAGGTTCCTCAAGGCATAGATGCAATTTGGGTCACTATTGATAGATTGACCAAGTCTGCTCATTTCTTACCTATACGAGAAACTTATTCACTTGAACGTTTTGCTCGTATGTACATAAATGAGATTGTAAGACTACATGGTATGCCAGTATCCATAGTTTCTAATCGAGACCCAAGATTCACTTCATGATTTTGGGTTAGTTTGCAAAAAGCTATGGGCACAGATTTACAATTTAGTTCGGCATATCATCCTCAAACGGACGGGCAGTCGAAAAGGACTATTCAAACTTTGGAAGATCTATTAAGACTCTGTGTCCTTGACTTCAAAGGAAGTTGGGACAAGTTCTTTCTATTGGTAGAATTCTCCTACAACAACAGTTATCAAGCAAGTATCGACATGGCTCCATTCGAGGCGTTGTATGGACGCAAGTGTCATTCTCCAGTATGCTGGGATGAGGTAGGTGAAGCAATTTTGTTGGGATCAGAATTGGTACGCATGACAACGGAAACAATTCAAATGATCCGACAACGTATAAAAATCTCACAAGATCGACAAATGAGTTATGCTGATCTTCATCGGAAGGACGTGGAATTCAATGTTGGAGAACATGTGTTGTTACGTGTTGCTCCATGGAAAGGAGTTACAAGATTTGGAAAGAGAGGAAAACTCAATCCTCGATTCATTGGCCCATTTGAAATCCTCGATCGAGTAGGAACCGTGGCTTATAGACTCGCCTTACCGCCAAGTATGTCTCGTGTTCATAACGTTTTTCACATATCTATGTTACATAAATATTTGGAAGACCCGAACCACATTATTGAGTTAGAACCAGACGAGATAGCGGAAGATTTAATGTATGAAGAGGTACCTGTTAAAATCTTGGATAAGAAGGAGCATATTCTACGCTCCAAGGTTATACCTCAAGTCAAAGTTTTGTGGAGAAACCACGATGTTGAGGAAATGACATGAGAGTTAGAATTTGAAATGAAATCAAGGTATCCTCACCTCTTCGACATACCATGTATATACACAAATTTCGAGGACGAAATTTCATAAGAAGGGGAGGTTGTAAGACCCCAACTTTTATGAATAAAGATTAATTTTTCTCTAAATATTATTTTTTAATATTATGGTGTGGATTTGATATAATGTTATAGTTGTGGGTAATATTTACAAATTTTGCAAAGTAAGCAAGTTGTCATAAAATATTCGATTGGTCGGGGAATATTTATTTTATCAGGGAATATTCGTACGACGACACAATCATTGGTGGACCCCACAACAGAATTATTATCGGAGTTAGAAAACGACAGAAATATCTTTTTATAAAAATAACGGCGAAAGTTTTACCGTTAACTGTTGAATTACCCGTTGGTAAAAAATACGATGAATACTGCGTGGTTGCATAGTAGCACTACCAGTGTTGTACAAAGATCTTTGATTATTAATTCTTACGTAAGAAGGCACTACTCAATAATTGTTACAGTAATTACTGTTCAATATTTTATTTTATTGATTCAATAATTATTGCGTTGATATTTTATATTATTGTTGTTTCAATAATTGTCATTGCACAATATTTCCCATTATCAGATCAATAATTCATATTATTTGATAATATTATTGGCAATGTCTAAGGAAGTTCTGTCTAGAAAAGGGGGTTGGTAACCTAATTGCGCGACAGTAAGGAGAAGTCCTTATCGGAAAGCTCCTTCTTTCCTGGGAACGACCTGGTTGTCATAATTTTGATTCTGTAATATTATTTGTGAATAATTAATTATTGATTTATACGATAAGAAAATATTTATTTTATGTGGATATAAATGAAGGATTTTAGCATGAAATATTTGTTGAAAGTTTAGCATATTTTTCTATGAAATCAAAATTATCTTTTTCGATAAAATATTCATTTAAATATATTATTATAATATTTTATAATTGTTAAAATAATAATATTATTGTGACACCCCCAAATCCCGGTACTTCATTACCTCAAGATTTGGTGTTCACGTAATCAAAACATTCATATCTAACTACCCAATCATAATAAATTGAATAATAAAACCTGTCCATACATGATTACTTTAATAAAAATATTATCTCCCAGGTTCTCTAACCTTTAATTACAATCATTAAAATGCAGAATTAAATTATTACATCACATCATTATTAAAAGTATATCGTTATAACAATAAAGTAAAATTACAAGTCTTCATCACTTGTACATTTTTCCCTTTCCTTTGCTAGTTGTAGGTTTATCTACCTTCTCAGCCATAGCTGCAATAAGTGTATAAATATGCAAGAGTGAGTAAACAAAGCTCACTTGAAATAAGAATAAATATCTTTACAACATTTGCCAAATAATAGGCTCAATAGAACTGAATGATATGTTCTATCAACATTACAACATTTGCCAACTCATAGGCTCAATAGAACTGAATGATATGTTCTATTAACATTCTTAAATATACTACTGATGGTCAAATGACCATGAACCATGTCCATAGTTATAAGTAATCTTTCAACTTTAACTTTAACATTCATATGACTATAAGGACTCCACGTACTTAGGGGGATCAATCCTTCGTACAATGTATTGTGCACAACCATTTCAACGCTAAGCGTAAACCCCTAAACATAGGGTTGTTCATATCAGTATTTAGAGTACAATTCCGCACCAAAGAAAGTTTGGTTTGGATAAGCTTTCAAGGGTAATTGAAGTTTAATGATCATCAACTAGGGAACTAGTTGAATCAACAATGCTTGATAACACAATATTTGTTTAATAACAACATAACTTAGAACATTTGGGGATCATAAATGAACTGATTATACATATCAAACTCATGCTTGAACTAACTATAGAGCATAAGCATTCAATAAATTGAATAAAATGGTTAACTTTTGCTTGAACAGTAAAATAAGCTAAGGTTCGAGTCTTATAACATTAGAAATGAAATTCCTGAACGTACATTTAATTGATAGCAAGCTGGAAACTAAAAACTTGCCCAACAAGGTATTAACTCATGCAAAGAATTAAAACAGTTCAATAATAGAGACGAGAGTTCAGAACTACGTTCCTTATACAATAATAGAACTTAAGAAACTTACTTAACTGTAAACAAGTTAGAATGAATCGATCAATAAAAATTTCCAATAACATTAGAGTTAGAGTTTGCTCGAACGAATTTTAGGAACAATTGACTTATTCAATAACAGTTAAGATAAAAAGCTTGCTCAATCAAAAGCATGAAGTTATACAATATAATAATAGAACTAACTCAACGAAAGTGTAGAGTTAGAAAACTCTCATAAACATAACAAACTAACTCAATAAAAATATGGAGTTAGAAGACTTGCCTCGAGCGTAAGCTATAATATCAAACTCACGTTCACCTACACATAGGTTTAGAACCACAATACCTATTAAATATGCTAATATACCATAACATGTACATTTCTAACTAAACTTATCATTTTAGCACAAGTCTTATGCTACTATACCAACATCAGAAATTTCAAGTGTGTTAACCCTCACATCACCTGTTTACTATTCATTACGCTTAATAATACACACCATGTCATTTTCATAGTTTACTATTCATTTAAAACTTTGAATTTACTAACTACATAATACAACTACGTTTTAACCTTGTTGTAACGTGTTTGACATGTTAACACATCATTAGTCCATGTATAGGGGTAAAACAAAATCAGCAAAAGTAGAGAATGCTTTAGCATCTCAAACTGTGGTATGGCGCAACTTGCCGCATATAAAAGGCTTGGGATCTAAAGAATGCTACTACTTGCATTTTTTGCACTTGCAAGTTATACATTTACTTTTCTGTTTGTTCGACATTGCACGAACGCATACTTTAATGAACAAAGAGCTTTTTAGCCCAACAAACACAAATTTCACCCAATAGACAGTAATATTAACACGTAAAATAAATATACAACTATCATAAACATGATTGCACACATTTTCAACCAATTAGAACAATTTAACGCCAACTAAAACTATTTTAATTTCTCAAAATTCACGTGTTTTCATAAAAACTCAATTTTCTTGACATTCATCATAAAAATCATCACTGTGAATTCATTAGTTGGCCAAATCATCTCATTCAAATTATGTTATGTTCGTATCTCAATGAACTATCATATACAAGCGTCAATTTACAGTTTAACATAAGAATTGACCATCTAAATTGGTACTTACCTAAGCCATATATGAAAAAATATATATAAACATACACACATTCAATTTTTTTCCTATCATAAAACGAAATTTAGCATCCAGTTCTCTTGTTTAAACATAAATTCTATCATTATAGCATGCATAACCACCATATCTAAATTACATAACATAATTTCGAAAGAAATATAATTAACAGAGTATAGCAAAACTTTGATGTAGTTCACATATGTAGACATATATATATATATATATATATATATATATATTAGGGTTGTATAAGAAATACCTTCAAATTGCTTGCAATCCTTTTTGATAAACACTGAAAATTGCTCTTAAATCAAATTCTCTCAACTCTCTCTCAAATTCTCTCAACTCTCAAACTCTCTCTTCTCTAAGCTTTAGCAAATAGAATGCGTAATGATATAATAAAAAACTAACTAACTTAAAAATAAAACTATACTAAGTAACATCGCTTATTAGGATAAACATATATAATATAAATATATTATATTTATTATTTTATTTATATTATTTATTTTATTTTTATTTAAAAAACTAGAAATCTCAAAAGCCATAAGGCTTGTTTGGCAAAAACCCTTTAAATATTAAAGAATTAATATATTAAGTCTTGTTTGTTAAAAAACTAAATTAAACTACTTTAATTTATTTTAATAACTCCTTATAATATAGTTATTTGTCACACTATATTTAATCAAGTTTTCATATTTATTTTAATTAATTCAAATCACAATTAATTAAATAAATCTTTTAATCACATAACACAATACAAATAATTAATCATTAAATTAAAATATCAATATAATAATAATTTTCTTTATTCATCAATTATTTATTTAACAAATAATTCTCCAAATAAAATTAAATCAATTAAACAAATATTTATTCAACGATAAACATATCCATTAAATATTTATATAATTCAATAAATATTTAATATTACAAAAATTCTGGAATGTTACATCATTCCTTCTTTAAAAGGATTCTGTCCTCAGAATCACAATTCAAACAATCAAATCGTCACATTCTTCCCTATTTACAAAGATTCTGTCCCTAGAATCGAAGACATAGATTAAACAAATAACTCAGGGTAACTTTTCATCATTTCAGCTTTCGAGTTCCCACGCCGCTTCTTCGACATCAGGGTTTCTCCATATCACCTTCACAAAAGGTATCACTTTATTTCGAGCACTTGTTCTTTCCTCGTCGACTATCCGGATAGAGTCTCTTCATAAGATAAATCTTTATCGAATTGCAATGGTTCGTACTCGATCACGTGCTTGTAATCGGTTTATACTATCAGAATAATCAAAATGTGAAAAATATTATGAATTTTTTCCAATTCTAGAGGTAGAGCTACCTCATAAGCCACTTCCCCCACTCTTCGTAGTATTTCAAAAGGGTCCAATAAATCTTGGGTGAGCTTTCTTTCGCCAAAAACGAATTTTCCCTCCCAAGGAGAAACTTTTAGAAAACGAAATTTCCTACTTCAAATTCGCGATTCTCTTTATGTTGATCGGCAGATACTTTTTCCGTCTTCTGCCTTGGGTCGCTACCAATCTTGTCCTCGATGAGTTTGACAACTTCAAAGTAGCTTTGTTGTACCAGCTTCGTCCTAACATTTGGCTTCACCGACTTCATCCCAAAGACAAAGAAGTTCTCACACTTTCGCCGCATAATGCCTCGTAAGGTGGCATGCCGATGCTCGTGTGGTAACTCGTTGTTGTAGGCAAATTCTACCAACGATAAATGTTCATCCCAAATTCCTTTGAAATCCATGATGCATGCTCTCAACATATCTTCCAACGCTTGATTGTTCGTTCGCTTTGCATGCGGCTTCTTTTGTGGATGGTATGTCAGACTCATTCGCAAATCGTGTTCCCATACATTCTCTTGTAGTCTCTTCCAAGTTTGATGTGAACCTTGATCTCTATCTCGATATAATTGACACCGAACTCCATGTCTTGACACGATCTCTTTAACGCATGCTTTATTAATGATCAAGATTAAATCTAATCTTTATTGGCAAAAAGTGTGCAGATTTTGTCAATCTATCCACTATTACCCATATTACATCATATCCTTTCTGAGTCGTTGGAAGACCTACCACAAAAATCCATCAGGATATGCTCCCATTTCCATTCCGGTATTTCCCAATGGTTGAAGTAACCCGCTTGGTCGTTGATGTTTAGCTTTCACCTTCTGACACGTCAAGCATTTTGCAATGCATTCTGCAACATCTCTTTTCATATTCGGCCACCAAAAATGTCACCGCAAATCTTGATACATCTTTGTACTTCCTGGATGAATCGAATATCTTGTGTTGTGTGCTTCAATCAAGATTTCATTTTTAAGCTCTAGCACTGCTGGAACCCAAATTCTTTCCTCGAACCGTAGCAGTCCATCGGTATCGATCTTGTATTTTGCAACACTCCCCTCAACCACTTTCTCTTTGATCGTTTCACATTCTTTATCTTGTAGTTGAGCATTTTTCACTTTGTCCACTAAAGTTGGACTAGCATCTATCCGAATAGTCGCTCATCGATTCCTTTGGAAATCTGATTTCCAACTCTAGCTTTGTCATTGCTGAAATAAGCTCCTCCTGAGTAGTTATCAGCATCAACTTCTCCCGACCTTTCCTGGTCAAAGCATCTGCAACTACATTCGCTTTGCCTGGATGATAAAAGATCTCACAATCGTAATCCTTTATCAATTCCATCCATCTTATTTGACGATATATCAGTGTCCTTCGTGTGAAAATATACTTTACTTTTATGGTCTCAGAGATTTCACATTTCTCCATAGAGATAGTATTCCATATCTTGAGAGCAAATACTACTGCAACAATTCCAAATCATGAGTCTGATAACCTTTCTCAATAATCCTTCATTGTCTTGATGCATACGCAATTACTTTGTCGCTTTCGCATAAGAACACAACCCAACCCTTTATGTGAGGCATCACTATACACCACAAAGTTACTCAGTACTATCCGGTAATGACAACACAAAAGCCATGCTTAATTTCTTCTTCAAATCCTGGAAAATTTCTTCACATTTCTCCGTCCAAACAAATTTCACAATTTTCCTGGTCAAATTTGTTAATGGAGTGGCTATCTTAGAAAAATCTTGAATAAATCGTCTGTAATAATAATCCCACCACCCCAAGAAACTCCTCACTTTTGATGGTGTTCTTGGTTGTTCCCAATTGATTACAACTTTCACTTTTGATGGATCCACCGAAATCCCATCTTTGTCAATCACGCGCCCAAGAAATTGCACACGATCTAGCCAAAATTCGCACTTAGAGAATTTCACAGACAAATTTTTCCTTTCTTAGTGTTTCCAATGTCAAACGTAAGTGTTCCACGTGTTCTTCTTGAGTTTTGGAATACACCGTAATGTCGCCGATGAATACCACTACAAACTTGTCTAAGAATGGTTTAAACACCCTATTCATCAAATCCATGAATGCAAAGCAGTGCATTGTTAAACCAAAAGACATCACCGTAAACTCGTAATGTCCATACCGAGTTCTCAATGCCGCTCGAGGTATATCCTCCTTCCTCACTTTCAATTGGTGATACCCACTTCTCAAATCTATTTTCGAGAAGTATTTAGCACCTTCAACCGATCAAATAAGTCATCTATTCTTGGCAATGGATATTTGTTTTAATAGTGACTTTGTTTAATTCTCTATAATCAATGCAAAGACGCATCGACCCATCCTTCTTCTTCACGAATAACACCGCCTCCCCACGGTGATACACTTGGTTGAATATACTTCTTGTCTAACAATTCTTGCAATTGTACCATCGCCTCCTTCATTTCTACTCGAGCCATTCTCAGACGGGCCTTCGATATCGGGTTGTTGTTCTTGCACTAAGTCGATCACGAACTCAATTTCTCTCAAAGTAAGTCCCGACAAATCCTCCGAAAACACATCCTCAAATTCCTCACCACCGGGTATCTCTTCCAGCTTCACATTCTTTTCTCGAGTATCGACTATATAAGCTAAATAGCCCACACACCTTTGACTCAATAATTTCGCTCGCATAATCGCCGACATTTTCATTTGTCTAGCGATTTGCTACCAAAGAACACTACCTTTGGACGGGTCATAAGGTTTACACACTTCTTTTGATCATCAATTACCGCTCTCCATATTTGAATAACCAATCCATTCCCAAAATAACATCAAACTCTCCAAGTCTAATCTAATCAAATCTACCATCAAGATATTCTCCTTAATGTTCACCCTACAGCTTCTTGTATACTGAATCTAATAGGATTATCTCTTTATTCGCAATTTCTATGTTCAAAGGAAAATTCAGCTTCTTCTCTAGGCAATTCTAACCTCTTAGCAAATTCATCGAGATAAACGAGCAAGTAGCACCCAATCAAATAATACATAAGCATCAATATCATTTATTGGGATAATACCGACACCACATCTTTTGATTGCACAACATCTTGCATACCATGTCAAAGGTTCTAGCTGTGGGTTTGTTTGATGTCAGAGGTCCAAAGACCCATGTACTCCAATCGCTACTTCCATTGCTTCTCGTTTGTCACTCCATCCTTCTTCTTAGGGCATTCACGAGCAAAAGTGATCCTTGATCCGCACGTGAAGCACACACATTCTTCTTAGGTTGAGTGCAATTTGGGGCGATGTGACCCTCCCCGCCACAATTGAAGCATACTGCTTTCCCCATCAAGCACGCACCTCTGCAGGAAACTTCCCGCATATAATACATGCTTCAAACTTCTTGTTTTGTCGGGTTACCCCGCCGGTTCCAAAGACCCACGCTTTCCATTCCACTTTCTCTTCAAGTTGTTGTTGTTGTTGTTTCCACCACTACCACCTCCATTCTTAATCTCCACCTCGCTCTTCTTCTTCTTCTTCGCTCCCGATTGAACTTGGTCACCGCCGCCCCCCACCTTCAAATGAGTATTGCTTTCTCCATCATCACTATGAAAGTCTTCAATCGAAATAGGAAACCCTCATCGCATAACCTGTGGCTTCAAATTCTCGCTCAAATCTCTTCGCCAAGCGTTCGTCTCGTCTTGACTTGATAAGGCAAACCTCGCTAACTCATTGAATTTAGCGGATACTTGATACCGCCATCGTTCCTCGCTTCAGCCCAAAATTATACTTCCAATCGACCTTCAACTCTCGGAAAATAGGTCTCAAGAATATCTCCTTAAACCTATCCTGTGTCATCATCCCCGGTCCTTCTCGAGTTTTATTGGCCTCCGCCACCAATAACTAGCCTCTCGCTTTCAACATGAATGTTGTTGCAAAAGCGTCTTCGTCATCCCCTACCCTAGCAACATCGAACACCTTTTCTATCTCCATAATCCAAGTTTGTGCCTCGATCGATTCACTGGACCCACGAAAATTCGTGTGGTCCAACCGCCAACTCCTTAAACGTTGTTCCTCGGTTCTGTGGTTGATTCTCGCAACGCCCTATCAAGAACGCCACTAATTGTTGAACGGGGTTAGCATCAATATTGTCGTTATTGTTGGTTCCTTCGGTGGTTCTCTGTCGTGGTGATTGACGTTTGGGAGGCATTTTCTGTTAAAACTACACCCATTAGATTATTATTCAACTCTTTTAAGTAACTTTTACTTAACTTGCCTCCATAAAAGAAATAGCCACATAATCACATAACACTTTGAATAAAATAACAACTTTTATTTATTCATAACCTTTTTGAAAATATAAAATGATAGCATCACTACTATTTACTTTACTTTCCTGAACTACAAAAGTTTCAAGACAACATCATCGTCATATCCCATAGGTTACATAACACTTGGGATTTAAAATTTATTTAACATTTATTACTCGCATAACAACTACGATGTTCTACTAAGATACTGCTTAGCCTTACTACGTTCTTCCTCCATAATCTGGAACATTGTTCTGCGATCTAATACGTACGATGGCAGCGTCTCGAATTGAATCGGATAACCCATGACCCGATCTTGAGCTCGATTAACCACGATATTGAATACTCTATTCATCTCTTCCATCTTCATTCTTTTGTATCTCTTTCACTTCTATGCTTCGCTTTCATCACTATCCCCACCGTTGAAACACTTCCTCATATGCGCCCTCTCTCTTCCTCTCTTCGTAGCTTCTTCCTTAGCTTATTCTTCAATTCAAATGACCTCCTCGATCAGTTGTTCTTTTCTCCTTCATTGCTGTTCTAGCTTCTCCTCAACATTAGTCACCGCTTCCTCACGATCCTCGATCTCATCGCCTTTCTCGTGTCATTGCAGCTTGTTGTTCAGCTACTATCTCTTGCAATTCCTCGATCAGATCCTCAAGTTCCACATTATGGTCGTAGACTTCATCGTATATTTGAGAAACTATCGAGGTTAGTGGAGTCTCTACCTCCTCGCCCCGCCATCCTCCTCATCCTCCCGTGGCAACTCAACGGATCCTCCTCATCCGCCTCCACATCATCATCCTCATCTTCAACCATCGCGACCAATGGGGCCGACTCCCGTGGCGAGAGTTGTTCCCAAACAACCTGAATGTCGCGAGGCTCCTCCTCTATAGGCACTTGAGGTCCATCCTCCCTAGCCTGACTGGATTCTCCAACTTTAGTCATCCTGACAACAAAATTTTAAGTTTTAATTATTAATCATTACTACTCGACACTCACGAGCACATAAGTTATAAACACATAAGTGTTTTATTATTTCTTCCTTAAAACTCGATAAGAGTTAATCACCACTATCTTTTCAGAGGTTACTTCCTAAGGCTTTTCCCCACCTAAGGTTCATAACCTAAAGCTTTGATACCAACTTGTGATACCCCCAAATCCCGGTACTTCATTACCTCAAGATTTGGTGTTCACGTAATCAAAACATTCATATCTAACTACCCAATCATAATAAATTGAATAATAAAACCTGCCCATATAGGATTACTTTAATAAAAACATTATCTCCCAGGTTCTTTAACCTTTAATTACAATCATTAAAATGCGGAAATTAAATTATCACATCACATCATTATTAAAAGTATATCGTTATAACAATAAAGTAAAATTACAAGTCTTCATCACTTGTACATTTTTCCCTTTCCTTTGCTAGTTGTAGGTTTATCTACCTTCTCAACCATAGCTGCAATAAGTGTATAAATATGCAAGAATGAGCAAACAAAGCTCACTTGAAATAAGAATAAATATCTTTACAACATTTGCCAAATAATAGGCTCAATAGAACTGAATGATATGTTCTATCAACATTACAACATTTACCAACTCATAGGCTCAATAAAAATGAATGATATGTTCTATTAACATTCTTAAATATACTACTAAGGGTCAAATGACCATGAACCATGTTCCACAGCTTATAGTAATCTTCAACTTCACTTTATCCTATACGGACTCCAATGCACTTTGGGGGGGATCAATCCTTCGTATAAATGTATTGTGCATAACCATTTCAACGCTAAGCGTAAACCCCCAAACATAGGGTTGTTCATCTCAGAGATTTAGAGTACAAGTCCGCACTAAAGAAAGTTTAGTTTGGATAAGCTTTCAAGGGTAATTGAAGTTTAATGATCATCAACTAGGGAACTAGTTGAATCAACAATGCTTGATAACACAATAGTTGTTTAATAACAACATAACTTAAAACATTTGAGGATCATAAATGAACTGATTATACATATCAAACTTATGCTTGAACTAACTATAGAGCATAAGCATTCAATAAATTGAATAAAATGGTTAACCTTTGCTTGAACAGTAAAATAAGCTAAGGTTCGAGTCTTATAACATTAGAAATGAAATTCCTGAACGTACATTTAATTGATAGCAATCTAGAAACTAAAAACTTGCCCAACAAGGTATTAACTCATGCAAAGAATTAAAACAGTTCAATAATAGAGATGAGAGTTCAAAACTACGTTCCTTATACAATAATAGAACTTAAGAAACTTGCTTAACTGTAAACAAGTTAGAATGAATCAATCAATAAGAATTTCCAATAACATTAGAGTTTGAGTTTGCTCGAACGAATTCTAGGAACAATTGACTTATTCAATAACAGTTAAGATAAAAAGCTTGCTCAATCAAAAGCATGAAGTTATACAATATAATAATAGAACTAACTCAACGAAAGTGTAGAGTTAGAAAACTCATAAACATTACAAACTAACTCAATGAAAATATGGAGTTAGAAGACTTGCCTCGAGCGTACGCTATAATATCAAACTCACGTTCACCTACACATAAGTTTAGAACCAGAATACCTATTAAATATGCTAATATACCATAACATGTACATTTCTAACTAAACTTATCATTTTAGCACAAGTCTTATGCTACTATACCAACATCAGAAATTTCAAGTGTGTTAACCCTCACATTACCTGTTTACTATTCATTACGCTTAATAATACACAACATGTCATTTTCATAGTTTACTATTCATTTAAAACTTTGAATTTACTAACCACATAATACAACTACGTTTTAACCTTGTTGTAACGTGTTTGACATGCTAATAGATCATTAATCCACGTATATAGGGTAAAATGCAATCTGCAGCAGTGAATAAAGCAGACTTCAAAGATCTCAAACTGTGGTATGGCGCAATTTTTGCACCATACAAAGGCAGATGGGACTCGGCATTGCTACAATTTTTTTCACCATTGGCACCGAGCAATCGCTATCAAGTGTTCGACATGCACGCAAATACACACATGAACAATAGCCGACTTTAGTCCAACAAACACAAATTTTACCCAATAGACAGTAATATTAACACGTAAAATAAATATACAACTATCATAAACATGATTGCACACATTTACAACCAATTAGAACAATTTAACGCCAACTAAAACTATTTTAATTTCTCAAAATTCATGTTTTTTCATAAAAACTCAATTTTCTTGACATTCATCATAAAAATTATCACTGTGAATTCATTAGTTGGCCAAATCATCTCATTCAAATTATGTTATGTTCGTATCTCAATGAACTATCATATACAAGCGTCAATTTACAGTTTAACATAAGAATTGACCATCTAAATTGGTACTTACCTAAGCCATATGAAAAATACATACAAACATACACTGTCGATTATTTTCTTCTACTATAAACCGAAATTTAGCATCCAATTCTCTTGTTTAAACATAAATTCTATCATTATAGCATGTATAACCACCATATCTAAATTACATAACATAATTTCGGAAGAAATATAATTAACAGAGTATGTCAAAACTTTGATGTAGTTCACATATGTAGACATATATATATATATATATATATATATATATTAGGGTTGTATAAGAAATACCTTCAAATTGCTTGCAATCCTTTTTGATAAACACTGAAAATTGCTCTGAAATCAAATTCTCTCAACTCTCTTTGTAATTCTCTAAACTCTCAAACTCCTCTCTTCTCTAAGCTTTAGCAAATAGAATGCGTAATGATATAATAAAAAAAAAAAACGACATATAACTTAATACTCATAATAATAAGTAACATCGCTTATTAGGATAAACGATATAACATAAATATATTATATTTATTATTTTATTTATTTAATTTAATTTCAAAACTAGAAATCTCAAAAGCCATAAGGCTTGTTTGACAAAAACCCTTTAAATATTAAAGAATTAATATATTAAGCCTTGTTTGTTAAAAACTAAATTAAACTACTTTAATTTATTTTAATAACTCCTTATAATATAGTTATTTGTCACACTATATTTAATCAAGCTTTCATATTTATTTTAATTAATTCAAATCACAATTAATTAAATAAATCTTTTAATCACATAACACAATACAAATAATTAATCATTAAATTGAAATATCAATATAATAATAATTTCTTTTATTCATCAATTATTTATTTAACAAATAATTCTCCAAATAAATTAAATCAATTAAACAAATATTTATTCAACGATAAACATATCCATTAAATATTTATATAATTCAATAAATATTTAATATTACAAAAAATTGAATGTTATAATTATAATATATATATATATATATATATATATATATATATATATATATATATATATATATATATATATATATATATATATACATATGTGATAAAAAAAGGACTTGATTTGTGAATGTTTTGTATTCTTTGTTGGTGGCTTGAATGATTTAATGTCAGCAAAGTGGCATGATGTTTTCTATGTGGACCCTCACCTATAAGGAAGAAATGAGTGGTTAGGCAGGAAAATGATTTGTTAGGCAAATTGTTTGGAGATAAATGTTGCCTACAAATCCTTGGTTTTCAAAGGGTGGCCCCCACCCATATGGAAAATGTGATGAGTTAGGCAAAAGTAGGCAGAGTGCTTTGTTTTTTTTTCCTTCCTCTGTTGCTATAAATAGGAGGGCAACCCTCCATCCTAAATCACACTAAAAAAATCTCAAGCATTTTTACTATAGTATTATGAGTATTTCTTTTGAGTATAAGAATACTTTGAGCATAGTTTTCTGCAAGATTTTCTCAGAATAATATCTGATATTCCAGTCAAATCCAGTTTTTACTAAGGTAAAGGATATTATTTTATTACAATACTTGTAAGAAATAATATTTTCTTTCATACTCCATAGTATGGATGAGATATTATTTTATTTCATATTCCTAAATTTAAACTTACTATGGTAAGTATTGCTTCTATAATTCCTGAAATTAGTAGAATATCCTTGTTATTTGCACTTCATCCAGTATCTTTTCATGAAAATATTATTCTGAGCATTCTTGATAAGTTTTAACCTTTTCATATCGGAGTACTATTCACGGGGTACTATTCCCGAAGTATTATTCACGGGATACTATTCACTCGGGTACTATTCACCCGTGATACTATTCATGACAAAAATTGATTTCTTTTTGGTCCAAATCATTATTGATACAATATTATTCTTGAATTTTACTCCACAAAGCAATATCATGTTGACAATTTGGACATTATTGAATTCTAGATAAATTAAATTATAAATCTTTAGAATTTATCCTTTGGTTGAATTTAATTGAATTCTTATATCATTGTCATCATCCTCATGTTTATATTGTTATGAAAGTCATCTTTGGCCCGTAGTGGATAGATGGACTGCTGATTGGTATGATTATGACCAGGGATCATTCGGTATAATCATGACCTGTAATGTTACAAATGATGTGGTAAATGTCCTCATTGGCCCGTAGTGCATTGATGGACAATTGTTGACACGATCATGACCATTGGTGATAATAATGAATATCCTTGGCCCGTAGTGCATGAATAATTCGGTGATGTGGATTATTTGTTAAGTTGAGTCTCAGCGATAAAATTGACGATAAACTCTTAAATCATAGAAGATAGTAGATATCATGCTCTACTTGACTCTTCTAATGGATTGTTTGTTCCGCTGCAGTTAAACTTGTTGTCTATTATATTATATCAGTTTAACACTGTTGAAGGCTAACGATAATTTATCCTGCATTATCTTAGTTATAATATTCTTTACTGGACTAGTTGAGCTCACCCTTTGGTTTCATTGTTCTCTTCAGGAAATGAGAATATAGCTAGGACTAGTCGGGGAACAGAGTGACGGTCCAGATGGTTGTTTTAGTAGTTCTCACTATTCTATAAAATAGTGTGATAATAATTGTAATGAGGACTTTATTTGAGTTTGTATATTCTCTACGAGACATTATCCGTGTTGAAACTCTCAGCTACGTTTTGTCGTACTGTATCAAAGAAGTTTTTATTTAAATTATGTACCATATATTTGGCAACTCAAGATGGGTGATGTATACATACTTTGGGGGCGTCACACCTTTAGACTATACTTAGTCTTTTTTAAAAATAAAATTACAAATATAGAGGTTTATGATCAAAGTAAATAATCAAATAGCAATGCAAGACTCAACTATGAATGTAATGATCAAAGAGTAAGAAATATCATCAGTTTAAAAGTCAAAGAAATAGGCTAAAAATATCAAAAATATTTGATTGCACAATAACTTACTTAATCACACCTAAATAATAGAATAGCTTCTCTATTTTAGTTTAGTGTAATGAGTGATTCGTGATTAATACTTAAGTAAACCTATTTTATTTATAGTCTTGATTTTAATATAACCGTTGACTATTAAAGGCATCCCAAACAAATTTTATTACTTCCTGTTTAAAGCATGTCTTCCAATCACTTGCCCGTTGAGAAATCTTAACATCGCGATATGTAACCAAGAAATAATAAACATGTATATCTCTATTTATTTAGGATATATGATATAGAAGTCAAGCGTATATATATCCCAACTCATTATTACGTTTTGACTTTTTCTTTACACAGACCCACTCACGAAATTTGATATTAGATATTTGAAAGTGAATAGGGGGTAAGGAATAAGAAACAGAGTTATACACGAAATCACAGTTTTAACCGACTCCTTAATAAATATCAATCATTATCCATAGTTACATAGCAACAATCACTTTTTGAATTTCCCAAGATTTTAGAACTTAAAATGCTCCAAGTGATATTCACGAATTTAAGTGGATATCTATCCTAATTTCCTTATTTTATCAACAGTCCCATTAAATTAGGTTTAATTTGAATAGATAAACATCTAAGCAACAACTGGATTAAATATGATAAGGCTAGAAAAACATTCACATTATTTGAAAATCAAATAATTACTCAATGCAACATCCGGATGATATAATTAGATTCCTTTTCTTTTATGAAAAATGGTTTTAAAACATTTGAAAATCATTTTTCGGTTTAATTTAATTTAACCACTTTTCATATTAAATGCAAATAAAATGTCCTAGAGCTTTGATTGAAATTTAATTAATGCAAATGACCTTACATTAATTCCAAGAGACTCATAAATCTTCAATCCTTTGAACAAGCCACCAAGGATTCTTTTATCAAGTTCCTAAAATTTCACATTATAGGATTTAGTATAAAAACACATGTCATTATCAAAATATAAGGTTAGAATATGACCAAGTCAACATTCTCCCCCTTTTTGATGATGATAATGTTGGGAAAAATCACCTCCCAAATACTGTTGTCTTTGATAAATTAGACGGATAAAATGTCAGCACATGCCAAACAAATTAAATTTGCAGTTCCACCAAAATAATAACCACTGTAGGAAATAAGTAGAAAATATCCAACCACGAGACACCAAGATTTTACGTGGAAAACCCTCTAAAATTAA
This sequence comes from Panax quinquefolius, assembly GCA_020205615.1. Classification (NCBI taxonomy): domain Eukaryota; kingdom Viridiplantae; phylum Streptophyta; class Magnoliopsida; order Apiales; family Araliaceae; genus Panax; species Panax quinquefolius. The sequence continues at coordinate 94,802,437 of CM035173.1, read as the reverse complement.
GAGGTAAAAACCAAGGGACAAACTCCGAACAATTCATTAGAATAATATGAGAGAGTACAAAGATATCTTAATTTGAGTACAAACTTAAATTACTTCACCACAATAACTATGTGATGGAACCCAAATAAAACACTCTTTTATTTGAACTATCTTTCTCTCCCTATTTTTTTAAAGATTTACAAAAGCTTTTCTTTCTCTCTGAGAACTCTCGGATGAGAGTGTTGTTTTTGTTGGTGTATGTCTTCCATCCATTCGGTCTCCTTTTATAGCCACAAACTGAGGGAGGGAAGAAAAGGCCTAGACGAAATTGAGCAGGCGGAATTCAATGGGCGGTAATAAATGGGGAGGGACTTTGACTGACAATCTCCCCCTCCGAACCCATTTTTGTGACCCTGTTACTTGGAGTCCATCCTAGCCAATTCCTTGCAAAATTCCAGCTTTTCGCGAGTGACAACTTTTGTTAACATGTCTGAGAGATTCTCGTCGGTATGAACTTTCTTCACTTTCATCAATTCCTTTTCCATCACTTCTCGAAGCCAGTGATAACGAACATGAATATGCTTGGTCCGATTATGATACGTGGCATTCTTGGTCAAGTCAATTGCACTCTGACTATCACAATAAACCACATACTCATCTTATTTTAAACCCAACTCTTGGAGAAACCGTTTTAACCACAACATCTCCTTGCACCTTGAAGAGAGTGATGTATTCTCGACTCAACAGTAGACAAAGCAACACACTTTTGCAACTTGGACTGCCATGATACTGCTCCCCCTGAAAAAGTAAACAGATACCCCGAAGTAGACTTCTTCTCTTCAGAACCTTCTATGTCCGCATCTGTAAAACCCCCCAAGACTGGACTCGTACTACCAAAAACCAAACATAAACTAGAAGTAGCTTTCAAGTATATGAGAATCCACTTAACTGCTTCCCAATGTTCTCTGCCAGGATTTGACAAATACCTGCTCACAACGCCAACTGCATGAGCAATATCTGGCCGCGTACAAACCATTGCATACATAAGACTCCCTACAGCAGAGGAGTAGGGAACTGCAACCATATCATCTCTCCCTTCCTTAGTAGAAGGACACATACACTTTGTCAACTTAATATGACTAGCCAGTGGTGTGCTAACTAGTTTAGCATCACTCATGTTGAACCTTGCAAGCACCCGCTCAACATACTTCTCTTGTGACAACCACAACCTCTTGGCTTTTTTGTCATAAACAATCTTCATACCCAAAATCTGTTTAGTTGGACCTAAGTCCTTCATATCAAAGGACTTGAACAACTCACCCTTGAGCCTGCGAATCATATCAGCATCCTGCCCAACTATCAACATATCATCTACATAGCAATGTAATAACGGTTACCATCCGGGAACCTCTTGACATACACACAATGATCTGCAACTGTTCTACTATAACCTTGATCCACCATAAATGAATCAAATTTCATGTACCACTGCCTTGGAGCTTGTTTCAGGCCGTACAAACTTTTCTTTAACTTGCAAACCAAGTGTTCTTTCCCTTTAACTTCAAATCCCTCTGGCTGTTCCATATAGATTTCTTCCTTCAAATCACCATGAAGAAAAGCAGTCTTCACATCTAACTACTCAAGCTCAAGATCCATACTAGTTACTAATCCCAGCACTACTCGAATAGAAGTCATCTTCACAACTGGAGAAAAAATCTCATCGAAGTCAATACCTTGCTTTTGAGCAAAACCCTTGACGACTAATCGAGCCTTGTACTTCACTAGTTTTTCATCATCCTTCTTAAGCTTAAACACCCATTTGTTCTTCAATGCTTTCCTGCCCTTCAAAAGTGTACTCAACTCATAGGTGTGATTCTTGTGCAAAGAATCCATCTCATCTTGCATAGCTCTCAGCCAATTGCTTTTCTCCTTATGAGTCTTAACTTCCTGAAAATCCTCTGGCTCCCCCTCCTCAGCAACTAAAAGATATTCAAATGAAGGATATCTGACTGATGGCACATGTTCTCTAGTGGATCTTCTTAGCCGAGGTTCTTCAATATCAGGTTGCTCCCCCTGATCAACACTCTCTGCATCTGACCCATCACCATCGTGCAAATCTTCATTATGCCATGCTGAATGCCATGCTTACTGCAGTATTCAGCAAACTCCTTTGAAGTGTATTCCCCTCCGTTGTCGCTACGAAGACACTTCAATGATTTTTCAGTCTCCCTTTCAACCATAGCATGAAAACTCTAAAAATGCTGGAATACCTAGTCTTTTGTTCTCAACAAAAATACCCACACATTCCGCGAAACATCATCAATAAAGGTAACAAAGTACCTATTTCCACCCAAAGACTCAACCTCAATGGCTCCACATACATCAAAAATATACTCTCTCTAGTAGCTCTGATTTTCTTTTAGCTGAACTACTAAAAGAAACTCTATGTTATTTTCCAAACAAACAATAATCACAACGGCTTAAAACAGTACCTTTAGCAAAAGGAATGAGTGACCTTTTTGCTAATAACTGCAACCCTTTCTCACTAATGTGGCCAAGTCTCTTATGCCATAAGTTTGGTGTAGAGTCATCCTCAACTGCATTCAACTCACTAGAACACACTTTCACATGAGTCTTGTACAACGAACAACAAGCAACACCTCTTGCAATCACCATAGAGCCCTTGGTAAGCTTCCAATTTCCACTGCCAAAGTGATTCTCATAGCCTTCTCTGTCCAAGGCCATGCCAAAAATCAGGTTGAGACGCAAATCTGGAACGTGTCTAACACCCCTCAAGGTAACAGTGCAACCAACACTTGTCTGGATGCAAACATCACCAATTCCAATAATCTTGGACTGATCAGTATTTCCCATTCTCACGTACCCAAAGTCTCCAGCTTTGTAAGTTGTGAAAAATTCTCTCTTAGGTGTAGCATGATACGAGGCACCAGTATCAACCACCCAATCAACTTTCTGATCATCAACATGCAAGCATTCTTCTTCCCCAAATGAAAGAATCACAACGTCTTCGGTGACTGTGGCTGCAGTGTTCTTCTCCTCAACCTTCCCCTGCTCACCATTTTTCTGCTTGTCTAACCAGATTCTGCAATTTCTCTTGTAATGACCTTCCTTATTACAATGGAAGCATCTATACATTTCGCCTTGTCTGGTCTTTGACTTGCTCCTGTAATTTTTTCTTTTGCTGCGACTTGTATCTCCTTTGTGAGATCCCCTAAAATTGCTTCTGCCCCTGTTCTCTGTGATAAGAGCATGTGTCTCAAAATTTATGCCTTGCTCCTTTCGCCATGTCTCCTCATTATGAAGACTGTCCTTGACCATCTGCATAGTCATTTTCCCTTCTGGAGCTAAATTGCTTAGAGACACCACCAAAGTCTCCCAGCTGTTTGGCAACGAACTGAGAAGCAAAAGAGCCTGAATCTCATCATCAAGATTCAACTTCATGGTGGATAGCTGGTTCACCAAACCTTGGAACTCACTCATATGCTCCGATACACTGCTCCCGTCCTTGTACTTTAGATTCACAATTTTTCGAATGACAAAAGTTTTATTTTGTGCATTCTTTTTCTCGTACATAGACTCTAGTGTTGTCCGTAAAGTGTGAGCATCCGTCTCCTGCGAAACATGGTGGAACACACTTTGATCAATCCACTGCTGGATGTGACCAATAGTCTTCCTATTCATTTTATTCCAATCAGCCTCAGACTTTTCCGCGGGCTTCTTTCCCTTGAGCTCCAACGGATCATACAGATCCTTGCAATAAAGGATATCCTCTATTCTGGGCTTCCATATTGAAAAATTTGAAGATGTTAATTTAATCATGGCTCCGACTGGATCCTCCATAAAATTTATCAAAAATAACCGAGCAAATAACCTTAGCTCGATACCAGGTTGTTGGGAAAAAAAAAAAAAAAAAAAAAAAAAAAAAAAAAAAAAAAAAAAAAAAAAAAAAAAAAAAAAAAAAAAAAAAAAAAAAAAAAAAAAAAAAAAAAAAAAAAAAAAAAAAAAAAAAAAAAAAAAAAAAAAAAAAAAAAAAAAAAAAAAAAAAAAAAAAAAAAAAAAAAAAAAAAAAAAAAAAAAAAAAAAAAAAAAAAAAAAAAAAAAAAAAAAAAAAAAAAAAAAAAAAAAAAAAAAAAAAAAAAAAAAAAAAAAAAAAAAAAAAAAAAAAAAAAAAAAAAAAAAAAAAAAAAAAAAAAAAAAAAAAAAAAAAAAAAAAAAAAAAAAAAAAAAAAAAAAAAAAAAAAAAAAAAAAAAAAAAAAAAAAAAAAAAAAAAAAAAAAAAAAAAAAAAAAAAAAAAAAAAAAAAAAAAAAAAAAAAAAAAAAAAAAAAAAAAAAAAAAAAAAAAAAAAAAAAAAAAAAAAAAAAAAAAAAAAAAAAAAAAAAAAAAAAAAAAAAAAAAAAAAAAAAAAAAAAAAAAAAAAAAAAAAATCACCTCCCAAATATTGTTGTCTTTGATAAATTAGACGGATAAAATGTCAGCACATGCCAAACAAATTAAATTTGTAGTTCCACCAAAATAATAACCACTGCAGGAAATAAGTAGAAAATATCCAACCACGAGACACCAAGATTTTACGTGGAAAACCCTCTAAAATTAAGAGGTAAAAACCACGGGACAAACTTCGAACAATTCACTAGAATAATATGAGAGAGTACAAAGATATCTTAATTTGAGTACAAACTCAAATTACTTCACCACAATAACTATGTGATAGAACCCAAATAAAACACTCTTTTATTTGAACTATCTTTCTCTCCCTATTTTTCTAAAGATTTACAAAAGCTTTTCTTTCTCTCTTAGAACTCTCGGATGAGAGTGTTGTTTTTGTTGGTGTATGTCTTCCATCAATTCAGTCTCCTTTTATAGCAACAAACTGAGGGAGGGAAGAAAAGGCCTAGGCGAAATTGAGCAGGTGGAATTCAATGGGCGGTAATAAATGGGGAGGAACTTTGACTGACAGATAACACCAAAATTATAGCTCCCCCTAAATCCATGCATATATATAAAAACTACATTTTAGGAAATTGATTTCTAAGAATTTGCATATTAGTAATATAATAAAATCAGATTACCCATCATGCCTTTGTTAATCATCAGTCAATATCTGCATATATGTTAGTTTCAACATTCAAAGCAATTAACAGATGCTAGGCAATAAATCATCAAAGCATTAAACTTTAAAAACATTCCAGATAAAATCATCCTAGAATTTATCTAGTGCAAGAATCGAAGTCTGAAATGCAGGAATCAAAGTCTTAAAAACTTTAAAACCAACCATAAGTCTTAAAAAATCATAATAATCACCACAAAATCAACCATTTGGCAGACCTGTCTCCCCTTTTGGTGTGACGCCCCCAAAATTGGTATACATCACCTATCTTGTGTCGCCAAATACATGGTACAAAATTTAAATACAACTTAATAATACAACTGTCTTATAAAATACGACAAAATATAAACTGAGAGTTTTAATACAAATATTGTCATCTAGACAATATCCACACTCAATGGAGTCCTCATTACATTTATTATCACATTATTTTATAGAATAGTGATGACTACTATGACACCATCTCAGACCATTACTCCGTTCCCCGACTAGTCCCTGCTACGTTTTCATTTCTTGAAGAGAACAATGAAAGCAAAAGGGTGAGCTCAACTAGCTAAGTAAGAAATATTATGACTAAGATAATGCAGAATAAATTATCGTTAGCCTTCAATAGTGTTAAACTGATAAAATATAACAAACATTAAGTTTAACTGCAGCGGAACAAGCAATCCATTAGAAGAGTCAAGTACAGAATAAAATCTACTATCTTCTATGATTTAAAAGGTTTTTCATCACTTTTATCACTGAGACTCAGCTTAATAAATATTTCACATCATTGAATCACCCCTGCACTACGGCCGATGATATTCTTTAGTATCACGACCACAAATTATCCATGCACTACGGCCAATGATATTCGTAGGTATTCATTAATGGTCATGATCATACCAACAACCATCCAAAGAATGCACTACGGGCGAATGAGGACTTTACCACATCATTTGTAACATTACTACTATGATTATACCGAATAATCCTCGGTCATAATCATACCAAGTCCATCTATGCACTACAATACAGATGACTTTCAACATAATATAAACATGAGGATGATGACAATGATATAAGAGTTCAATAAAACAAGTTTAAGGATAAATTTTAAAAGAATTTATAATTAAATTTATCCAGAAATCAATAACGTTCAAATTGTCAACATGATACTGCTTTGTAGAGTAAAATTCAAGAATAATATTGTACCAAAAATAATTTGGACCAAAAACGAATCAATTTTTATCATGAATAGTACCCCGGGTGAATAGTACTCGAGTGAATAGTAACTCGTGAATAGTACTTCGGGAATAGTAACCCCGTGAATAGTACTCTGACATAAAAAAGTTAAAACTTATCAAGAATGCTCAGAATAATATTTCCATGAAAAGATACTGGATGAAGCACAAATATCAAGGATATTCTACTAATTTCATGGAGTTTAGAAGCCAAAACTTTAACAAAACGAGTATAGAGTTCGAAATCTGAAACGAAATAATATTACTTACATACTACAGAGTATGGAAGAAAATATTATTTCAAGCGAATATTGAACAAAAATAACATCCCTTATCTTGAAAAGAAAAGTATTCCAACTTGTAGGGCGGGGATATTCTTGAAGAAAACTTGCACTATTTTCTACGCTCAAAGCTTTCAAAAACTCTAAAGAAATATGCTCAAGATTATTGAAGAAGAATTCTCTGATTCTGATGTAATTTTCAATTCTAATTAAGCATCCTATTTATAGGAGAATAGCAGGGGCACTGTTAAGGAAATTCTCACGGATGCAACAATTTTATAACTCACGGACGTCTTATGCAATATTCGGGCGTCTGAATTTCAAAGCCATCATCAAATAAAACAAAAAAAATACAATATATATATATATAACACATGTTGTTTTGAAAAACTTCCCACAATAATCCACCCACCAATTTCTATATCAATCACACACACCCATTTTCCCTTATCTTCAAGGCATCTTCCCCCACCCCCCTTTCTTCCTACCACACACACACTCACACACTAAATTCCACCAACATGTCACTCTCATCACTCTCACCCTTATCACAATCATATATATATATATATACACACACATCATATACCTATATATATATATATATAATTCTCTCCCCTTTACGTAACTCCCTCCCACCCCTATTTCAAAAATCAGTTTTTCAACACATATGGACCCACATGTGGCCCCCACCTTTAAATAATTTTCTACCGATTATTTTGAAAAATGGGTAAATTGGGGTCCATATAATAAGCCGATTTATAACAAATACCTCATAAAAATTCCCTCAATATTTTTAACAACATTTATCATCATTATTATAATTCGCAATATTTAACAACCGTGTCGCTCCTGTGAAAGAGGGGTTTCAATAAGGATTTCTCCTATCGACGCCAAGAATTAGGTGACCAAACCTCTCCTTGATGTAACTTCTAGACATTGTCAATAAGCAAATAATAATATTAATAACTTTCTCATCTCAATTATTAATTTAATAATATATAAAATATCGACAATAATTGAATAAAATAACGTGAGATACTATACAAGAATTATCGTAACAATAATTGAACAAAACCGAGTGATTCTCACGTAAGCATCAATAATCAATACCGCAGTGCTACTATGCAACCAATGCCAGACATTATACTTTTAACACCGGTGTTTCCACGCTTAACAGTAAAACTTTCGTCGTTATTGTTATAAAAGATATTTTTGTCGTTTTCTCAATCCGGCAATAATTCAAGTTATGGGTCCACCAATGATTGTGCCATCGCATTTAATATTTCCATTAAAATGAATATTCCCCGACCAATCGAATATAAAATAACAACTTATGCGTTTTTGCAAAAAATTTATAAATATTACCCACAACTATAACATTATATCGAATTCACTCCTTAATATTCAAAAATGATATTTATAGAAAATTCATCTTTATTCATAAAAGTTGGGGTCATACATTTGGCATCCATCAAAAAGGGTAAGACAGAGAAGATGATATTTAGTCAAAGTCCATAATTTGAGCACTATTTTCAGCGCGACGGGTAAAATAGGGACGATGATTCACCCGATGTACGTGTTCTTCCATTGACAGTTCATCAGCAAAGCGGGGATGACGAGGAATAAAAGTGTCAGGAGGCATCAGTACTTCCAAAAAATCTCCAGTATATTCAGCAAGCTAATTACATTGAGACCACTTAGAGACATGTTCTTCCTTCGAATGTTGAGTTCTTGCGCCATATCATTCAGTCGACTAGCAGAAAATTGTTTTAATTCTCCAACCTAATTACTGGCGAATTTGATTTCTTGACTAAGCTGGCATATATTCCTGTTTATTTTTTTTTGAAGAGCCTCAACCATTGATGTGGTGTGAAGCTCAAAGCCTTCCTGTAGATCAATAAACTCATCTTCCACACGGGTATACAATTAATTTACCTCATATGCCCCCATGGGAAATTTTCCTTTTTCTAAAACAGTGAGTCTGTTGTTGATATCAAACATATCACTTTTCAAACAATCTTGATTCTGTAAAATATTGTTCAACAAACCCATGATTTCATAAGAGGGAGGGGTGTTTGGTAAAGATTAGGAAGATGGTTCATTTAAAGGTAAAACATGAGGAGGATCAGGAGTAAGACAGACAAATTTACCATCAACCAGTGCTACACAAGACAGATTCAAATTAATTACCAAAGTTAATGGACTCGACGAGAGGCACTAAGATTTCATTTTCAAAAGAAATTTGGAAGTGCTGAAATAATTTTGTTAAAAAACCACTGTATTGAAGACTTTTTTTGGTTTGGCGAAGATAACTCATCATGTGGTGTAACATCATTAGAGAAAAATTAAAAGATGTGCCTTTGAGAATCATGGCCACAATCACTAAATCTTGATACGTGAAATCTGCGCCTTCACCTATGCGGGGTAACAAATTGTAGCATACCAATTTGTGTAAGACACAAGCAGTTGGAGAAACATCTACGATTTCTAGAGTAAAATTAGCAAACAGAGTATTATCATCCATTACAATTTGGAGTTGTTCAAGAGGTGGAAAAGGAGTGTTTGCAACACCTTTTAAGGTGAATGGACATGGTCCAGTAGAAGGAATACTAAGTATACTTCCCAAATCAACAATAGTAAAGAACAAAGATTTTCCATTAATAGAAGTATAGCAATCACCATGATTTTTAAAGTTGGTATACAATTGTTGAACCAACCGAGGATAAGCTACTGTGGGAGGAAAAAGCATGGAAGATATACCACAGGAATCAAAAAGTTTTTACAAAGAAGATTTTTGTAAATAAAATGTATCCGTGGTTTTCTCATAGACAAACTATTTATGAACGACTGAGATTTTAATACGTGGTTCAAAATTGTTTCCTCTAAAGAAATTGTCTGGTACATCAGGAGAGGGTATGAAGGAGTTTACCAGATGTGGTGGTGATTCTGATTGAGATGGTGTAACGCCCCCAATTCCAGTTTATCTTCAAACCTAAATTCGGTGCATCACTTGTGCTTCTCAGTCTAAACACACATAATTATATCATTAAGTATAACAACATATTTCTTCAAATCCTATATTCTATTACTTTAAATCTTCATAAATACAAATAATGGTAATTACATTATTCTTTACTTCTTTACACGTGTGACTTTCATCCGCCACAACAGATACATAACAATTTATTAAACTACTCTACAGTTTAATTAACTATTCTACATTATAAGTCTTGGCATGATTTTCACGCTGATTCATATAATGAATGACACTTAATCAAGATACCGGTCAACTTGATCATCACATGATCCTTTAGTTAATTCTCTTATCTTTCACCGAAAATGTTTTTATTTTAAGCAAGTGTGAGCATTCAATTTCTCAGAAAGTTCTAGCAGTTGTATAACAACAAAATCAAGAATCAAATATTCTTTACATATTAAACTTCAATAACTAAACAATAGTTATGAAGTAGCTTGAATAATAGAAAAAAGTTCTGATTCCTATAGTTTTAAAACATCAATAACATTCACTTTAATTCTTATACATCTTTCTCTACATCTTATCTAACTAAATTCATTAGCATAGACTTAATCTTAATAGTTCATAAATAAACAGAACTATTTCACCTTGAACAATTCAATCATGTGACTCCCCCAAATCCGGGTTCTTTAACCTCGGATCTAGTGCTCACGATCCATCAACAACATACACATTCTATAACTAATGCAGAATAATACACATACATTGTTCATCATAATAAATTCTTACAACATAATCCCAAGGTCCTCTTAACCTTAACTTATACATACCCTTAATATTATAAAAGGTTTACATAACCAAATTACATCAAAGTAAAATAATACTTAAACATTCTCATTAACTATTCTTGAACTTTTTCCTTGCCCTTCTTGGACGTCTCTGGCTTAACTAAAATAAACATAATGATATAGCAAGAGTAAGCAACTAATTCGCTTAGCAAGTTTAAATACAAAGGGAATATATCATAATTAGAAAGGAATTTAGCTTTCAATGCTCAACAATAGAAATCGATTGTGAAAGGACTTGAATTAATTCTTAATAATTTAATATTCTAATAATTGAGTAATAGATACTGAGTGGTTTGAAATAACCATGAACAGATACTAAGGTTGTCAGTATTTAAACTGATTCTTTTAATAAGTTTTGGTAATCAAGGGGATTAGCCTTTCATACCCGGTGAATTATGCATAAACTGTAAGACCCCAACTTATTAATAAATGAAATTTAATTTCCTCTATTTATTATCTTGAAATAATACGGGTTGATTTGATTAATGTGGTTAGTTATGGGTAAAATGCGCAAATATTTCAAATAAGCAAGTGGTTATAAAATATTCATTGTTGTCGGGGAATATTCGTTTGGTCGTGGAATATTCTTCTTGTCGGAGAATATTCGTACGATGGCGCAGTCTTTTGTAGGCCCCATAACGGAAAGCCTTTGGATGAAGAAAACGACAAGTATAAGTTGTTTATAAATAATCATGAAGTAGTTACCACTAATTATCTTGTTGGAATACCCGGTGGTTAAAACACGATGAATACGCGTTGTTGTTACAAGATGCATTATGGTATTGCACCAATTATTGATTTTTACATAAGAAGGCACTACTCAATAATTGTTACAGTAATTACTGTTCAATATTTTATTTTATTGATTCAATAATTGCTATGTTGATATTTTATATTATTGTTGTTTCAATAATTGTCACTACACAATATTTTTCATTATCAAATCAATAATTAATATTATTTGAATAATATTATTAGATAGCATTACTGGCAATGTCTAGAAAGTTCTGTCTAAGGAGAGGTTTGGTCACCTAATTGTGCGTCAGTAAGGAGAAGTCCTTATTGGAAAGCCCCCTCTTTCCTGAGAACAGTCTGGTTGTCATTATTGTGATTCTATAATATTATTTCTGAATAATTACTTATTGATTTATATGATAAGGAAAATATTCATTTTATGGGGATATAGATGGAAAATTTTTTTAAAGTGACAATTGTTGAAAATTGATATTTTATCTTTTCTGATAAAATAATTCATTTAAATATATAATTATATTATAATAATATAATAATGGTGATATTTTTACAATGAATGTGGGATATATGAATAAATGAGGAGGAAGAGTATTTTTGTTACATAAAATACTAAAAACATATTTTTCATGTTTGTGGACCCCAATTTTTGACTGAAATTTGATTATAGCCCGTAAAATCGTCCGTATGTGGATTTCGGTCAATTTCTGTTTGGAATTTGGAAAAACTTAAACTTACAAAGTTGTAGAGAATTAAATTTCATGTAGAAGGACTTAAGATTCGAATTTTTCTGATAAAAGGCTATTTAATATGAATTATTGAAGTTCTGGAATAATTGAGTTTTGAAGTTTTAATTATTTTTTTTAAGAAAATTTTTTTGGTGAGTTGAGTGGGTCTTGCATGTGTTAGAAATGTGTTGAATACAGATTCAAGAGGTGGGCGTGACAAAAATTTATATATAATAATATTTTATTAAATTTTCTGCTTTGGTGTTCTAAGCATTTTCCTATAAAAAGGTTGCTTAGGTTAAAATTGAAAATCACACCAGAATCTGAAGTTTTCTCTCTCTATAATATCGAGCGTATTTTTGTGAGTATTTTGATACTTTGAGTGTTGCTATACGGTGCAAGTTTCTTTCAGCATTATATCCGATATTCAGTCAGAAGTATTGTCTTTGCAAGGTAAGGGATGTTATTTTTTTTTATAAATGATATTATTTCTTCCAATATCATTATGCCGGAATATTGGTAAGATTTTTCTTGTGAAATTCTTGTCTTTTAGTGTAAGGGAGTTACTATTCACGATATACGGCATTCATTCACGAATCACGACACTATTCACAGAAAAATTAAATTTTTTGTTTTTTGACCAAGATATCTATTATGGATACTAGCTTTGATTGTATCCATGTTTTGATCTTCATTCTTGAATTTTACTCCACTATGGTTATTTATGAAGTATTTTTGAACTTGGATTGTTTAAAGTACGAATCCTTAATAATTGTTCTTTTGTTTCATTGGATTCGTTTTCTTTAAAATATTTTTCATCATCCTCAGTCCTAAATGATGATATAACTGAATATCTTTGGCATGTAGTGCAAAGATGAATGATTTTCTGATGAATATCTTTGGCCGTAGTGCAAGGATGAATATGTGTTTAGATGAACATGACCAACTGATGAATATCTTTGGCCTATAGTGCAAAGATGACTGTTTAATTCAAGATGTATATTGATTGATGTTACAGGAATAAAATATTGATGATGGACTTTTAAATTCATATATAGAAGATAGTAGATTTTATTCTCTACTTAACTCTTCTAATAAATTATTATTTCCGCTGCGAATATTGATTTAAAACTTGTTGTCTATTGTATTCTATTAGATTTTTCCTTGTTGAGGACTAACGATAATTTGTTCTATATTATCTTAGTCATAATGTTCTTTACTGGGCTAGTTGAGCTCACCCTTTTCCTTTTTGTTCCATTTTTTCTTCTCAAGAGGCGAGAATGTAACGAGTACTAGTCGAGGTGTGGAATGATGGTTCTAGAAGTTATTTTAGTAGTCCTCACTATTTTGTAAAATAGTGTATCAATAATTGTAATGAGGACTTATTTGAGTGTGGATATGGTCTAGATGGCAATATTTGTATTTAGACTCACAGTTTAAGTGTTGTCGTATTTTGTACGACAATTGTATTAATAAAGCTGTAGTTGTTTCTGTACCATGTATTTGGCGACTCAGAATGGGTGTTGTATACCTATTTTGGGGGCGTCACAGTTGGTATCAGAGCTTAGGGATATGGTCTCTGGCGGAGATCGGGGAATAGTACTAGGAGGGGAGAGACGAGTAAATCCTTTGCTAGTGTGTCATACCTAAGCTTATTTGTTGGTCAGTCGGAGCATATGGTTAATATGTGATATGTTAATTTGTTTAATTAACCTTTGTTTTATGGCAGTATTTAAGAATGGCAGCTGAGAATATTAACAGTGGAGTGAATGAGACCGTGGAGACACCTTTTCTCACCAATGAGGAGAACGTGCAACATGCCGACAATGTTCCTCCTATAAATAACACCACTGAGCAGACGATGAACGACGTGATGTTTAAGAGCTTTTTGCAATTCATGCAAAACCAGATGAGGGAGACTCGTGTACAAAATATGGGTGGAAATGATAGCAACGCGCGGCTTGTCACATCCAAGCAGTTCAAAGAGTTGGGACCACCAGAATTTATTGGAAAGCCGGATCCGATCAAGGAAGAGACGTGGGTTAAACAAATTACCAAGATATTTGATGTCTTGGGATGCACGGAGGAATAGAAGGTTCCATTCGCCACCTTTATGTTCCGTGGCGAGGTAGACTACTAGTGGGAGTCTGTGAAGCGTACTCTGTGACGCCCCCAAAATAGGTATACACAACACCCATTCTGAGTCGCCAAATACATGGTACAGAAACAACTACAACTTTATTATTACAACAAGAAATCGTGAGTTTGAATACAAATATTATCTTCTAGACAATATCTATACTCAAATAAATCCTCATCACATTATTGATTCATTATTTTACAAAATGGTGAGGACTACTAAACAACTCTCTCTAGAATCTTCATTCCATACCCCGACTAGTACTCGCTTACATTCTCGCCTCCCGAGAAGAAAAAAATGAACAACAAGGAAAAGGGTGAGCTCAACTAGCCCAAGAAAGAATATTATGACTAAGATAATATACAACAAATTATCGTTAGTCTTCAAAGGAAAAATCGATAGAATACAATGACAACAAGTTTCAGATCAATATTCGCAAATGAAATAATAATTCATAGAAGAGTTACGTAGAGAATGAAATCTACTATAATCTATGAATTTAATACCATCATCAATATTTTATCCTCAGTAACATCAATCAATATACATCTCGAATCAAATATTCATCTTTGCACTACAGCCAAAGATATTCATCACCGGTCATGTTCATTTAAACACTGCTCATCTTTGCACTACAGCCAAAGATATTAATCAATCCCATCATGTTCATCTCAACACTGCTCATCTTTACTACACTACAGTGCCAAAGATATTCTTCGAAAATCATTCATCTTTGCACTACAGTGCCAAAGATATTCTTATGAAATCATTCATCTTTGCACTACAGGGCCAAAGATATTCCATAATATCATCATTTAAGACCGAGGATGATGAAAATATTTTTTAAAGAAACGAATCCAAAGAAACAAAATGACAAGGATTAAGGATTAAGGATTCGTACTTGGTTTTATCCACGCCCAAAAATACCTCAAAAATAATCATAGTGGTGTAAAATTCAAGAATGATCAAAACATGGATACAATCGAGTTAGTATCCGTAATAGATGTTTTAGACGAAAAGAAGAAATTTTATTTTTCTATGAATAGTACCGTGATATCGTGAATAGTCTTCAGATATCGTGAATAAAGCAAATATCGTGAATAGTAACTCCGACACCAAAAGATAGAAATTCCACAAAAAACATCTTCACGCTTACATGAATAGTACTTTCGTGAATAAGAACTCGTGAATAAGAACTCATGAATAGAACTCGTGAATAAGTAACTCGTGAATAGTAACTTGAGTGAATAGTAACTCGTGAATAGTAACCCCGACATGAAAAAGTTCCAAATTTGATAAAACTTCAGATCAACATTTCAAAGATAATGATATTGAAGAAATAATATCATTATAAAAAAATAATATCCCTTACCTCGAAAGATCAAGATTTAATTTAGAATAAAGGTATAGTCTTCAAGGAACTTGCAATCGCCTAGCAATACTCAAAGTATACTCAAAATACTCACAAGAATACGCTCAAAATATCGAGAGAGAAATAGAGAGAAACTTCAGCTTTACGGTGTGATTTTCAATTCTAACCTAAGCACCCTATTTATAGGAAAATGCTTAGAACACCAAAAGCGTAAAATTTAATATAATATTAATATAATTATACAAATTTTCCTTAGCCCACCTTTTGGTCAAAACACCAGCCACACATGTTAATGATGTCCAAAAAAATACAAAAAACGTTTTTCTTAACAAAAATAATTTAAACTCCCAAAATTAATTATTTTGAGCTTGAACTTCAATAATTCATAATAAATAGCCCTTTTATCAGAAAATTCGAATCTCACGACTTTTTATAGGAAATTCAATTCTCTACAACTTTGCAGAAGAAAGTTTTTCCAAATTCCAAACAAAAATTGACCGAAATCCACAAACGGACAATTTTACAGGCTATAATCAAATTTCGGTCAATAATTGTGTCCACCAACACACAAAACATGTGTTAAACATTTAATGCCACAAAAATACTCTTCCTCCTCATATACTCATATATCCCACATTCATTATAAAAATATCACCAGTTAATATATTATTAAAATAATATATTTAAATGAATTATTTTATCGTAAAAAGATAAAATATTAATTTTCAACAATTGTCATTTTAAAATTTTCTCCATCTATATCCACATAAAATCAATATTTTCCTCATCATATAAATCAATAATTAATTATTCACAAATAATATTACGTAATCACAATATTGACAACCGTGCGCTCCTCAGAAAGAGGGGCTTTCCAATAAGAATTTCTTCATCAAGGCCAAGATTAGATGACCAAACCTCTCCTTATTAACTTTCTAGACATTGCCAATAATGTTATCTAATAATATTATTCGGATAATATGAATTATTGCTTCGATAATGAAAGATACCGTGTAATGACAATTATTGAAACAACAAAGAATATAAAATATCAACGCAAAGAATTATTAACTCAATAAAATATCGAAGCGAGAATTATCGTAACCATTATTGAGTAGTGCCTTCTTACGTAAGAATCAATAATTGGTGCAATACCGTGTGCTACTGTTCAACAACGCGTATTAGTGTGTTTTAACCACCGGGTATTCCAACAGTATTAACGGCAACAACTACGCCGTTATTTAAAAACAACTTATATTTGTCGTTTTCTTCATCCAATCGCTTTCCGTTATGGGGCCCACACATGGTCACTACGTAAATGCATTTAATATTCCCCGACAAAGATTTAATATTCCACGACCAAACGAATATTCCCCGACAACAATGAATATTTTATAACCACTTGCTTATTTTGAAATATTTGCGTATTTAACCCTTAACTATCCACATTAATCAAATCAACCCTTACTATTTCAAAATAAAGGAAATTCCTTTTTATTTAAAAATTTGGTCTCTTACAACCTCCCTCCTTATGAAATTTCGTCCCTCGATTGACATACGTATTCTGTGTTTTTGAAAAGGTGAGGATACCTCGCTTTCATTTTTGTTTCCAATTCCCGTGTCATTTCCTCTATAGTATGATTCCTCCACAAAACTTTAACTTGTGGTATAACCTTTCATGCGTAGGACATGCTCCTTCCTATCCAAAATCTTGACAGTACCTCTTCATACGTTAAGTCTTCTTTATTATCTCGTCCTGGTTCTAACTCAATAACGTGGTTCGGGTCTTTCACATATTTACTGAAGTACGATATGTGAAACACATTATGAACACGAGACATACTCAAGGTAACGCAAGTCTATAGGCTACATTTCCTACTCGGTCAAGAATTTGAAATGGACCGATAAATCGTGGATTGAGCTTTCCTCTCTTCCCAAATCTTGTAACTCCCTTCCATGGAGCAACTCATGCAACAATACATGATCCCCACACTAAATTCCACGTCCTTTCGATGAAGATTCGCATAACTCTTTTGTCGATCTTGTGCCATTTGTATATCGTTGTCGAATCATTAGTCATACGTATTAACTCTCGGGTCCCAACAATGTTGCTTCACCCACCTCATCCCAACATATTGGAGAACGACATTTTGTCCATATAATGCTTCAATGGAACCATGCCTATATTTGTTTAATAACTATTGTTGTATGAGAATTCCACCAATGGCAAGTACTTATCCCAACTTCCTTTGAAATCTAGGACACGAGTTTTAATATATCTTCAAGAGTTTGAGTAGTCCTTTCTCGATTGCCCATCCGCTTGAGGATGGTATGCCAAACCGAATCAGAATTGCGTGCCCATAGCTTTCTAACCCAAAATCATGAAGTGAATCTTGGGTCACGATCTAAAACTATGGATACTTGGCATGCCATGCAATCTCACAATCGCATTTACGTATATACGAGAAAAGACGTTCAAGGAATAAGTCTCTCGTATCGGTAAGAATTGAGTAGACTTGGTTAATCTATCAACAATAACCCAAATCGCATCTATGCCTTGAGAAACCACAGGAAGATTAGTAATGAAATTCAGGGTAATGTGTTCCCACTTCCATTTCAAAATCTCAAGTGGTTGCAACGGACCCTTAGGTACAAGATGCTCCGCCTTTACACATTGGCAAGTTAAACACATCGAGATAAACTACGCGATCTCTCTCCTCATATTGCTCCACCAAAATGTATGTTGAAGATCATAATACATTTTGGTACTCCCAAGATGGATTGCAAATGGTGTATTGTGTGCCTCCATCATAATTATGTTCTTCAAATCAGAGTCGTTAGGAACACAAAGTCTAGAGTGGACTCGAAGTATTCCTTCTTCATCAATTCTCGCCCTAGGAATAGCTCCTTCTTGTACTTTCTTCTTCATCATTTCTCGGCCTGTGGCTTGAGCAACCTTAACTTTTCTATTAAAGTTGGCTCTATCGTATACTTGACATCATCGCACTTTTCGTTCCGCATATGATCTTCTACTCAATGCGTCAGCTACCACGTTCGCTTTTCCAAGATGGTATGGTTAGAATATGTGCCGAAATGAGTCGCCTCTTGAGCTCTTGGAAAATCTTCTCGCATTCCTCGCTCCATACGAATTTTGTATCTTTTCGAGTCATCTAAGTTAACGGAATAGCGATTCGAGAATATCCTTCAACGAATCTCCGATAATAACCAACTAAGCCTAGAAAGCTACGTCTTTCGATAATCGACTTAGGTTGCTCTCAATCGCGACTCATATCCCAATCTTGGATAAGACGTCACAATGACACCTATCGCTTTACTATCGCATCGAATATGACGTCCCCTACGAGAAGAGTCTCGCTTAGGTGAATTCCACAAAGGAAGTCACAAAATAAAGGCTCGTGTACCAAATTCTATAGTTGAATTTTTAACTCACGAAGTTCAATAGAGCCATTCGATATGAGATTTTAGAAATGAGTTTTGTCTGGGGTTCAAAGTCGATACAAAATTTAATATCGAACTTTGGGAGTAAGCCAAGAAATTCTTCGTAAAATACGTCGGGAAAAATCAATAACAACAGAATATTATTCAAATCGACGTGTCTTTATTCAAATCCATAACATGGACTAAGAAAATTTGACATCCGTAATAAACGAATGACTTCATGGCTTGATATGAAAATGTTTGACTACAATGGTTTGATTGCTTGAATTGAATAACAAAGTTGCTTAGGAATATGAAAACTAACAACCTTACAAAAGCAATCAATTTGGCATGATGAGTAGTTAACCTTAAAATCACATCAAAAACAAATATCTCTATAGAAATAAGGTTAACAGGTAATGTGATAGTGCCAACCTGAATCAAGCAAGATTTATAAACAGTGGATGTGATGAAAGTTTCTCCTAACGGAGTTTCCACAGATAGGTCAAAGTCTAATTTCTCCGGAGTCAAGTTTAAACGTTGAGCGCAAGTAAGAGAGATAAAAGAATGGGTAGAACCGATATCTAGTAAGGTATATACTTCGCAAGAATTTATAATTAACTAACCCGTGCTAACTTCGTTCGGGTTCCTCGCATTTTGACCGGTCACGACAAACGCTCTTCCCGGAATCGTTGACTTTGACTTTTCTCGGGACGATCTTTTGAGTCACCGTCCCCCCATTGAACTAGGTTTATTCTACATCTGTACAATCTCGAGCAATATGTCCTTCCTTTCCACAACTATAGCATACCTTAAACTGTTGTGGGCAGTTTGGGCTGATATGTCCCTCTTTCCCACATTTGTAACATACGACCGGTGGTCGTTCTCCTCCCTTAAAACTAGTTGCTATAGGCGCTGACGTCTTCACATGGTCGTTGTTGAATCTCCTCTTTTAAAATCTCCTCCCACTCGCTTCTTCTATTTTCATGGCCACGATTACCACCAGAGTGGTTATCGCCTTTGTCTCAGATTCTTCTTTCTCCATTGGTTATCGTTATTACGATGATCGCTATCTTGAGATGATCCTCGTTATGGTCCCTCGGTTGAACGTATTCGTTATCTCGCTTCTAACAATCGAGCCCTGCTGACAACATCTGAATAGAGAAAATTTATGAGAAATGAGATCTTGACGTATGCTCGGGTTTCAAACCTCTCGAAACATCCGCGTCATCGCTCCTCATTCTCCACCAAATGAGGTGCAAACTCGGATAACTCCGCGAACTTCGCCTCGTCTTTGGGACACCGCCATGTTATAACGCTTCTAGTCTAATAAACTCCACTTCCTTCATATGACGAATACTTTCGTGGAAGTACTTGTCATTGAACTGCTTCAAACGCGTCCCGCTGACATCTTGAAAGTGCAACCGGAGTGTACGCTTCACGATTCCCACCAATGTCCGCCTCGCCACGAAACATAAAGGTGGCGAATGGAACTTTCTGTTCCTCCGTGCATCCCAAGACATCGAATATCTTGGTAATTTGTTTGACCCACGTCTCCGCCTTAATCGGATCCGGCTTTCCCCGCGCACAGTGGTCCCAACTCTTTGAATCTGCTTGGGCTGTGACCACTCGTGAATTGCTATCATTTCCTCCTCATATTTTGAACACGAGTCTCCTCGTCTGATTTTGCATGAACTGCAAAAAGCTTCTAAACATCCCTCGTTCATCATCTCGCTTTCGGTGGTGTTGTTCACGGAGGAACATTGCCACTGTTGCACGTTCTCCTCGTTGGTGAGTCTGAGCATCTCCACGGTCTCATTTACTCCATCGTTAATATTCTCGATCGACATTCTCAAATCTTCGCATAAAATAAGGGTTAATTAAGGAAATCAATATATCACATAATATCCCTTTATCTTGACCAACTAACAAATAAGCTTAGGTAGGACACACTAGCGAAGGATTTACTCGTCTCTCCCTCCTAGTTCTTCTATTCCTCGATCTCCGCGAGAGATCATATCCCTAAGCTCGATACCAACCAGTGACCCTCATGGTGCTTCAACCAACACCTCTCACAATGGTACTATCGGTTTGCCACCATGAGCAAGGCCCCCTACGGAGAGTCCGGCGGTGCATCCCCATCAACAGAAGTCACCGCGTGAGAGGCTCGGGGCTCTTTACTTATAGCTCACGATACCAACCGGCGCCCCCAAAATAAAGTATACACAACACCCATTCTCGAGTCGCCAAATACATGGTACGAAACAACTACAACTTTATTATTACAACAAGAAACTGTGAGTTTGAATACAAATATTATCTTCTAGACAATATCTATACTCAAATAAATCCTCATCACATTATTGATTCATTATTTTACAAAATGGTGAGGACTACTAAACAACTCTCTCTAGAATCTTCATTCCATACCCCACTAGTACTACATTACATTCTCGCCTCCCGAGAAGAAAAATGGAACAACAAGGAAAAGGGTGAGCTCAACTAGCCCAAGAAAGAATATTATGACTAAGATAATATACAACAAATTATCGTTAGTCTTCAACAGGGAAAAATCGATAGAATACAATAGACAACAAGTTTCGGATCAATATTCGCAATGAAATAATAATTCATAGAAGAGTTACGTAGAGAATGAAATCTACTATAATCTATGAATTTAACGATCCATCATCAATATTTTATCCTCGTAACATCAATCAATATACATCCGAATCAAATATTCATCTTTGCACTACTGAGCAAAGATATTCATCGATTAATCATGTTCATTTAAACACTGCTCATCTTTTTACACTACACAGGCCAAAGATATTAATCAATCGGTCATGTTCATCTCAACACTGCTCATCTTTTACTCTACAGCCAAAGATATTCTTCTTAAATCATTCATCTTTGCACTACGGGCCAAAGATATTCTTATGAAATCATTCATCTTTTACACTAAGCCAAAGATATTCCATAATATCATCATTTAAGATCGAGGATGATGAAAATATTTTTAAAAAAACGAATCCAATGAAACAAAAAATGACAAGGATTAAGGATTAAGGATTCGTACTTGGTTTTATCCACGCCCAAAATACCTCAAAAATAATCATAGTGGTGTAAAATTCAAGAATGATCAAAACATGGATACAATCGAGTTAGTATCCGAATAGATGTTTTGGACGAAAAGAAGAAATTTTATTTTTCTATTGAATAGTACCAGATACGTGAATAGTCTTGTCAGTATCGTGAATAGTCTTAGATATCGTGAATAGTAACTCAGACACCAAAAGATAGAAATTCCACAAAAATCTTCACGCTTCATGAATAGTACTCGTGAATAGTAACTTCGTGAATAAGTAACTCATGAATAAGAACTCGTGAATAGTAACTCGTGAATAGTAACCCGTGAATAGTAACTCGTGAATAGTAACCCCATACATGAAAAAGTTCCAAATTTGATAAAACTTCAGATCAACATTTCAAAGATAATGATATTGAAGAAATAATATCATTATAAAAAAATAATATCCTTACCTCGAAAGATCAAGACTTCTAGCTAGAATCTGGGGGTATAGTCTTGAAGGGAACTTGCACCGTTGTCTAGCAATACTCAAAGTATACTCAAAATACTCACAAGAATACGCTCAAAATATCGAGAGAAATAGAGAGAAAACTTCAGCTTTTACGGTGTGATTTTCAATTCTAACCTAAGCACCCTATTTATAGGAAAATGCTTAGAACACCAAAGCGAAAAATTTAATATAATATTAATATAATTATACAAATTTTTCTTAGCCCACCTTTTGGTCAAAACACCAGCCACACATGTTAATGATGTCCAAAAAAAATACAAAAACGTTTTTCTTAACAAAAATAATTTAAACTCCCAAAATCAATTATTTGAGCTTCGAACTTCAATAATTCATAATAAATAGCCCTTTCATCAGAAAATTCGAATCTCATGAGTTTTTATAGGAAATTCAATTCTCTACAACTTTGCAGAAGAAAGTTTTTCCAAATTCCAAACAAAAATTGACCAAAATCCACAAAGCAGACGATTTTACAATGCTATAATCAAATTTCTATTAATAATTGTGTCCACCAACACACAAAACATGTGTTAAACATTTAATGCCACAAAAATACTCTTCCTCCTCATATACTCATATATCCCACATTCATTGTAAAAATATCACCGTTAATATATTATTAAAATAATATATTTAAATGAATTATTTTATCAGAAAAAGATAAAATATTAATTTTCAACAATTGTCATTTTAAAAATTTTCTCCATCTATATCCACATAAAATCAATATTTTCCTCATCATATAAATCAATAATTAATTATTCACAAATAATATTACATAATCACAATATTGACAACCATGCAGTTCCCAGGAAAGAGGGGGCTTTCCAATAAGAATTTCTTCTTACTGGCGCGCAATTAGATGACCAAACCTCTCCTTAGACAGAACTTTCTAGACATTGCCAATAATGTTATCTAATAATATTATTCAGATAATATGAATTATTGCTTCGATAATGAAAGATACTGTGTAATGACAATTATTGAAACAACAGCAATATAAAATATCAACGCAGCAATTATTAACTCAATAAAATCTTTGAATAAGAATTATCGTAACCATTATTGAGTAGTGCCTTCTTCTACGTAAGAATCAATAATTGGTGCAATACTGTGTCTTCTTTTGTTCAACAACGCGTATTAGTGTGTTTTAACCACCGGTATTCCAACAATGATAATTACTGAATAACTACTGTAGTTATTTAAAAACAACTTATATTTGTCGTTTTCTTCATCCAATCGCTTTCAAGTTATGGGGCCCACACACGGTCACTACCGTCGTATTTAATATTCCCCGACAGCATTCTACGAATATTCCACGACCAAACGAATATTCCCAAACAACAATGAATATTTTATAACCACTTGCTTATTTTGAAATATTTATGTATTTAACCCTTAACTATCCACATTAATCAAATCAACCCTTACTATTTCAAAATAAAGGAAATTCCTTTTTATTTAAAAATTTCGGGGTCTTATATACTCAGCATGTATTGGGAAACGTTTCAAAAACTTTTTAATGACAAGTACTTTCCTGAAAGTATTCGCGATATTAAGGAGGTAGAGTTTATTAGATTAGAACAAAACAACATGACGATGTCCCAGTATGAGGTGAAGTTCGCAGAGTTATCCAGGTTTGCACCTCATTTGGTAGAGAATGAAGAACGAATGACGAGGATGTTTCTGAGAGGTTTAAAACCCAAGATTCGGCAATATCTTATCTCTTATAAATTTTCTTTATATTCAGATGTTGTCAACAGGGCTCAATTATTAGAGCGAGATAACGAGTATGTTCAACCGAGAGACCACAACCAGGGTCATACCGGTGGCAGCGGTCATCGGAGTAATGAAAACTAGTGGGGAGGAAAACATTCGGACAAAAACGGTAACCACTCTGGTGGTAATCGTGGCCATGATAATAGAAGAAGCGAGTTGGGGGGAGATTTTAAAAAGAGGAGATTCAACAATGACAATGTGAAGACGTCAACACCAGCAGCAACTGGTTCTAAGGGAGGAGAACGACCACCGGTTGTATGCTATAAATGTGGAAAAGAAGGACATATCAGCCCAAACTGTCCACAACAGTTCAAGGTATGCTATAATTATGGAAAGGAAGGACATATCGCTCGAGATTGTACTGTAGTGAAACCAAGTCCAGTGGGGATGGTGACCCAAAAGGCTGTCCCAGAAAAGTCAAAGTCAACGGTTCCTGGAAGAGCATTTGTCGTGACTAGTTAAAGTGCGAGGATACCGGTTCTACCCATTCTTTTATCTCTCCTGCTTGTGCTCAACGTTTAAACTTGACTCCGGAGAAATTAGAACTTGACTTATCTATTGAGATTCCGTTAGGAGAAACATTCGTTACATCTACTGTTTATAAATCTTGCTTGATTCAAGTTGGAACCATCACATTACTTGCCGATCTTATTTCGTTGAAAATACTTGCATTTGATGTGATTTTAGGGATTGATTGGTTAACCACTCATCATGCTAAAATTGATTGTTTTCGTAAGGTTGTTAGTTTTCATATTCCTAACCAATCTGTTATGCGCATTGAAACAACCAAACCACTAAAGTCAATCACTGTCATATCAAGCCATAAAGCTATTCGTTTATTGAAAAATGAATGTCAAGCTTTCTTAGCCCATGTCACAGACTTGAACAAAAACACGTCAGATTTGAATAATATTTCTGTTGTTAGAGAATTTCCTGACGTATTTCTTGAAGAACTTCGGTCTACCCCGAGGCGAAGTTGAATTCTTTATTGACCTTGAACACGCATACAAAGCCCATTTCTAAAACCACATATCAAATCGCTCCTATTGAACTTGAGGAGTAAAGGTTCAACTACTGAGAGTTGTTGGACATCGGTTTCATTCGTCTAGTACATCTCCTTGGGGTGCTCTTATTTTATTTGTAAAGAAGAAAGACGGGAGTATGCGACTTTGTATTGACTATCGAGAATTGAACCATGTCACCATCAAGAATAGGTTTTGTTATCTCAACCCGAGAATTTGTGATACCCGAAATTTAGAAAATTTTAAAATTTTAATTATTTAAGGTTCAAAATTAGAACATGAGCAGAAAAATAAGTGTATCGTTTGATATTTTTAAGATGGAATTTTGAGGATTTCAAAATTCTGTGAAGGATTTAGGTGAATTATTCAGGATTAAGGGTATATGTGAATATGTTCTGTGTATATGTGTACAATATGTGGTTAAGGGTCAAGGGTTGACCAGATAAACGATATCTGTAACAAACCCTAATTATATATTAAGAACGTCAACGTTCGGTTAGAAAACCCTAGCGATTAATAAGAAACCCTAAATGCGGTTTCTCGAAACCCTAATTTCGGTTAGGAATCAAAACCCTAATTCGGTGTATTTAAACCCTAATAGGAACTTAAATGATTATTATATTGCTTAAGTGCTATATATTATAATATTAATTAGGGTAAAGCTTAATTATTTAGTAAACCCTAATTTCAAATTATTAAACCCTAATTTTAGGATTAGGAACCCTAATTTATAAACAGGGAAAAACCTAATTTTTAATTTAATAATTTTAATGTTAATTAGGATATATTAATCCTAATTTTCAAGTTAAGTAATTAGAAAACCCTAATCTAATTACGAAAATTAAATTTATAAATTAGAAAATTATTTTTCTATTAGAAACCGTAATTAGTGGTTTATAAACCCTAATGCCCATTTTGACCGTAATTGCTCAATTAGCGATTTTAATTAGGAAATGCTAATCCTAATCAGCAAGATTTAATTTGTGATTAAGAAATTTTAATATAAGTAGTAACTCCTAATTATAATTTAGAAATATTAATTTTCTATTTTTATAATCGAAATTCAAAAATTTTGGAAATTAAATTGTAAACCCTAAAGGGTTCAAACCCTAAACCCTAAAATGATTTAAATCCTAACCCAAACCCTAAACCCTAAGGGTTTGGCTAATTGACATTTATGCCATTAAAACAAAAATCAAAATGACTATAATGCCCTTCTTGGATTTTTATGAGGTTACTTGCAAATCTTGGCAAAATGAGGAGTTGGTGACTATCTAGTTTGACTTGGTGACTCCTTAAACTTTAGCCATTAAGTTCATTTCAGCAGATTCATGCATTACATCATAACATATATTGTTTTAAAGAGAGAGAAAGGCACTTGACATTTCATTTTTCTCCAAGCCCTTCTCTCTCTAGAAATTCGGGAATATAGAGTGAGAAAGTGAGATATGATAAGCTAATATCATGTCTTAACATTCCATGCGATCAACATGAAAGAATCAGATTCAAGAAATCAAGCATAAAGGTATAAACCCTAGCTTTATAAAAATTTTAGGATTTGATGTTAGATGTTGTTGTTGATTGGTTAAATATGTGTAATAAGGTGTCATTTAGAGATCTGGGTTGTTGGATCATGGATCCATAACATCTAAATGCTCGAATCTAAAGATTTCAAAAATGGAAATGTTGAAAACGTGACCTGACAGTCGAATGTCAGTGGCCTTAGATTATTTTCTGTTTTTGATTTTTGTTGTTTTAAAGTTGAAATAGGTAGCTTGTCAGGTGGTCTTTGATCTGAAAGTGGAATAACAACCATTACGTTTCTAGATCGTGAGTTATTAACGGTCAAATTGAGTTGACCGACGTTGACCGGATGATTTCTGGGTAACCCAGAAATCCAAAACCGGCATCTAACAAGGTTTTGTTAGCCCCTGATCTTTCCGTTTTAAAGTGTTTTGATGTTTTGTTTGTAACTAACTTGTAGCCTCATAGATCTACTATACATGTATGTCCTTAGATTCTTTAAAACATCAACGTATCGAACGGAATGGTTGGTAAAACAGTACCACATGCACCGATTTAAGATTTCGGAAACCCAAAAGTTCATGAACTTGTGTTTTTGACATCCTTTCGACCGAAATCTTTATTTGGTGATGTTGATATTGTGGAACTGAAATCATGATAAGTAGTTCTTTCTAGACATATGTACTACATCTTTGGACCATAAAACTAAACATTTGATGACCAGAACCTAGATTAATTCGGCTTGAAATCTCGGGCGTGTTATAATCGCTGGGTTTAGGTTACCCGAAAAACCAAAATGAGACTTCAACAATGACTTTTTGAGGGCTTGAATCTTGTTGGTGTTATATGATATAATATAGATAGTGGTTGTTTTGCTTGTAGTGTTACATAAACACTACAAGATCAAGGTTAATAATATTTCATGAAACATATTTGGATCGAGAGTTATAAATGATCAAACAAACCCCTTGAAATATTATTTGTCGGTATAAAAATTCTTGAGGCCAAGAACACCTAAGATGACAGACAAGTGTCGCTAAAGGCCTACAACGACGGTTTTATTTATTTTAATTTCTGAATATTCCAGAAATTATTAATAAATAGATAAAAATAATTTTTAATTATTAAAAATACGAAATAAATTCTGAAAAATTATTTTAAAGTCTGAAAAATAGTTTTTAATTATTTTGAGTATATTTCATAAATATTTAATATTTTTGGAATATAAATGGTATTTAATTTATTTAATTATAATATTAAATAAATTATTTAAAAATGATTTTAATACATGAAAAATCATGAAAAATAATATTATGGTATAAGAAAATATTTAAAGTTATTTTCAAGTGACTTTTAATATTTTGTGATGAATTTCATTAATTAATTAATATTAATGATAATTAGTTTATTTAATAAATATATTAAATAAATTATGGAAAAATAGAATAAATGATTTAAAAATCATATAAAAATGATTTAAGTGTTATAAAAATATTTTAAGTTATAAAATATAACTTTTGATATTTTATCATGAAAATATTAATATTTTAATATTAAAAGCAATTATCGGATAATGAATTTAAGTGTTTAAAAATCATATAAATATGATTTTAAAGTATTAAAATACTTTGATATATTATAAATATATTATAATATTATGATATGTATTTCATTAATATTTGATAATAAATAAATATTAATGATAAAAGAATTATGTGGTATTTAATTTATTTAAATACGTGTTTAATGATTGAAAATTCAAGATAAATGATAATAATTATTTAAAAATTATTACGAGACTTATGAAAAATATTTTAATTGTTAATAAAATTATTTAAGATAATTGTTAAGTTTTAAGTCGAGTTTAATTGAACTTAGACTCGATAAAAGTCCCACTAGACTCGGCCGGGATGTTAGAATTTTGTTCAACTTCAACTCGAGATCGCAATAGTTTGACTTGATACTTGAGTCTTATTTGTGTTATAGTATCGATAGATAGGGTTATGTGTTATGTGTTTAGGTTATTCTATGTATATATATATATATATATATATTATATTATGATGATATTATTCTAATATTGGAGATCTATATTACTAATATTAGGTCTTCTGATAAAGCGATATAAATTGCGTAGCGATGAATCAAATTTCTCGTAAGTTTATTTTACTTAACTCTACTAAGAGTTGTTTTATTCGGATAAGCTTATGGTTAATCATTGTTGATTGCCATGAATTGTACTCTATATATATTGCATGTATAAGTCGGTATGAAAAGGTCGATCACCTTCATTACCAGTTGGTTCGGATATATTTGTTCATGTATAATACTTGTTCACCATAAATTTGTTCCTCGCTAGTTCACAATTATATTGTTGAATTATAGCCACTTATTATTCGATTCTTTTCAATCATGATATATCGTTATATTATTGAACTTAAACTTGCTGGGCAATCCTTATGCTCACCCTTGCTATATCATGATAAAACATTGCAGATTAAGACGAATGCGTCGGATACAAGGAAAGGTCCAAGACAGTTCCAGCTTTAGTATACGTGTGCAGTAGATTTGTAATAGTGTTGTATAATAATAATGTTATGTGTTTAATAAGTTATGATTTGTGTATTAAGTTAAGGTTACTCGACCTTGGGGAAAAGTATGTAAGTTTAATGTATAAACAATTTATGTTTATATCTTCCGCAAATAGTAATAGTTGTATAGAATGATCGAACCGGATCCGCGGTGATTCTAGACCTCGGATTCGGGGACCTCACAGTTGGTAACAAAGCTGTAGGTTATGAACCTTAAGTAGGAATACCTGAGACTAATAACCGCAGTGCTTAGGATAAGTACTAACTCAAATAGAGTTAGTTGGTCGGTAAGATTCAAAGATGAATCTCGGTGAGTTATAAGATACAGAGTTCCCTAACTCTGATAATAAAGTTGAACAATAGTGATGAATAGATAGAGTCTAAAAGACTAAAAGTACAGTGATAGAAGATCGTAAAACATAACGATCATAGTATAGAAATGAATCGTAATATATACGATGAGATCACTCCGTGATCGGATAAATTTATAGTATGAAGAAGGATCAAACGAATGATTGAAAAGTTTACAGCAAGATTGCTGGGTGTCAGTTGTACTATGAATTGGTACAAATTCAGGAAAGGATTATGAATACGAGTTAAATGAAATTCGTATTGAGAAGGGAGTTAGTGTTAGGTGGGGATTCAATTGAGGATTCATGTCGGCAGCTAAGTTGTATGATTCTTCGTATGGGAGCTGAATTGTACATGGTGTAAAAACCACTTAGTTTCTGGCAATGATAATCATTGAAATGTTTGTGTCGCATTATTTGATATATTCATGTTAAGAGGGTGATTCCTTTCTCATGTGTATAACAGATAGATAGGTCATAGGTAGAGAATATAGGGTTAAGTACGAGTTTTTAAAACTCATACTTATGTGACATTCTTGACTCATAGTTATATGAAATGTTTATGAACCCCTCAGCGAATGGATGCCAAAGGTCTGTCTAGGAAAGTTCCTAAACTCATATGATGGTGGCAATTTATGGACTCATAAGTGTGGTTTTAAGAAATGGGTATAGTTGTGTGTAAATGGAGTATTAAGGATAATAAGAATAGATAGACTGTTTAAGCAAATGATTATTAGTGAAGACATAAGTTTTCCAATAATCCTAGCTATGCTAGATTTCGAAATGATTGACATCAAGCTAAATACGCACTATGTGCCTTTAAAAAAAATATGTAGACTCGTAATCATTTTTGAAAAGGTTTAAAGTATAGTCTATGCTACTTATTTCAAATTTAGACGCAAATGATTTGAAATATCAAAATATTTTTTATTTATCACTTATGTACCATGTAACTCAAAAGAGATGATAAAAAGTGATGGAGTTGTAAATAGGGAATACTTAGTGTGAATTTGATCTAAAATCGTTGTTCCACTATTGTATGATGTGTTATGACAAAGTCATATAATGACGACATCCTCAAACCGATCCGTTAATACAATGACGACATCATGACGTCATTCTCAAAAATATTTTCAAAATTTTAATTTGCCAACTGGTTTAGGCTACACTTAAATAATTCGATTGAATTGAATTATTGATATGAGTCTATTATTATTGAGTCGATTCAAATAGACTAATGTTTATAAAAACTCTAAGTGTTCATTAAAAGAAATTTCCCGAACCAAATTGTTTTGGTGCGAAATCCAATAAAGACCGAGGTAGAATTTTGTGCCTAATGGTAAGTGAAGAGAAAGATAAAAATTAATACTTGTCCATCAGGAGCATATCGGGCTAATAACCCTTTATATACTATAAGTAAGTTATGACGGTTTGTGGATGAATTTCCATAAAACCTTTGCGAAAATGATGAATAAATAGTCTATATATGACTCCTCAAAAAAAAATTTGAAAATTTTTACTGTTGTGAGTGGTGTATTGGGTAGCATGTGATGATAAGTATGTATGGTGTATAGTGTATGGTGTATGGTGTATGGTGTAAGGTGTAAGGTAAATTTTGGGGACAAAATTTTTAGAGGAAGGGGTGAATGTGACAACCCGAGAATTTAGAAAATTTTAATTAATTGATTTAAGGTTCAGTATTAGAACCTAGACAGAAAATAAGTGTATGCGTTTGATATTTTTAAGATGGAATTTTGAGGATTTCAAAATTTGTGAAGGATTTAGTGAATTATTCGTGATTAAGGGTATATATGTGAATATGTTACGTGTATATGTGTACAATATGTGGTTAAGGGTCAAGGGTGACTGACCGATAAACGATATCTCAGTAACAAACCCTAATTATATATTAAGAACGTCCAACGTTCTAGGTTAAAAACCCTAGCGATTAATAAGAAACCCTAAAACTGGTTCGAAACCCTAATTTCAGCCCGGAATCAAACCCTAATTCGAAAATATAAAACCTAATTTGGGAACTTAAATGATTATTATATTGCTTAAGTGCTATTAATTATAATATTAATTAGGGTAAAGCTTAATTATTTAGTAAACCCTAATTTCAAATTATTAAACCCTAATTTTAGGATTAGAAACCCTAATTTATAATTAGGAAAAACCTAATTGTTAATTTAATAATTTTAATGTTAATTAGGATATATTAATCCTAATTTTCAAGTTAAGTAATTAGAAAACCCTAATCTAATTACGAAAATTTAATTTATAAATTAGAAAATTATTTTTCTATTAGAAACCGTAATTAGTGGTTTATAAACCCTAATGCCCATTTTGACCGTAATTGCTCAATTAGCGTTTTTAATTAGGAAATGCTAATCCTAATTAGCAAGATTTAATTTGTGATTAAGAAATTTTAATATAAGTAGTAACTCCTAATTATAATTTAGAAATATTAATTTTCTATTTTTAAAACCTAAATTGGAAATTTTAGAAAATTAAATTGCAAACCCTAAAGGGTTCAAACCCTAAACCCTAAAATGATTTAAATCCTAAACCCAAACCCTAAACCCTAAGGGTTTGCTAATTGACAAAAATGCCATTAAAATTAAAATCAAAATGACTATAATGCCCTTTGTTGATTTTTTATGAGGTTACTTGCAAATCTTGGCAAAATGAGGAGTTGGTGACTACTCTAGTTTGACTTGGTGACTCATTAAACTTTAGCCATTAAGTTCATTTCAAGATGATTCATTACATTACATCATAACATATATTGTTTTAAAGAGAGAGAAAAGGCTTTTGACATTTCATTTTTTTTTCTCCCAAGCCCTTCTCTCTCTAGAAATTTGGGAATATAGAGTGAGAAAGTGAGATATAAGATAAGCTAATATCATGTCTTAACATTCCATGATCGAAAGATCAAAGAATCAGATTCAAGAAATCAAGCATAAAGGTATAAACCCTAGCTTTATAAAAATTTTAGGATTTGATGTTAGATGTTGTTGTTGATTGGTTAAATATGTGTAATAAGGTGTCATTTAGAGATCTGGGTTGTTAGATCATGGATCCATAACATCTAAATGCTCGAATCTAAAGATTTCAAAAATCTGGAAAAATTGAAAAATGATGACCATGACAATAATGTCGTTGGCCTTAGATTATTTTCTGTTTTTGATTTTTGTTGTTTTAAAGTTGAAATAGGTAGCTTGTCAGGTGGTCTTTGATCTGAAAGTGGAATCACAACCATTACGTTTCTAGATCGTGAGTTATTAATTGGTCAAAATGAGTTGACCGATCACTGATCCGGATGATTTCGGGTAACCCGAAAATCCAAAACCCAGATCCGACAAGGTTTTTTAGCCCCTTCGATCTTTCCGTTTTTAAGTGTTTTGATGTTTTGTTTTTAACTAACTTGTAGCCTCATAGATCTACTATACATGTATGTCCTTAGATTCTTTAAAATCATCAAATAATGTCGAACGGAATGGTTGGTAAAAGTAGACCACATTTCCTTGAAACCCAGACTGCTTCGAAAACCCGTGTCGGATGAACTTGTTTATCGACATCCTTTATCCTTCACCGAAATGTATTTGGTGATGTTGATATTGTGGATTGAAATCATGATAAGTAGTTCTTTCTATATATGTACTACATCATCTTTGACCATAAAACTAAACATTTGATGACCGAACCTAGATTAATTATTAAAATCGGAATTAGAATCGCTTCATTTCTTTCAGGTTACCCGAAAACCCAAAGACTTCACAAGACAAATGACTTTGAGGGCTTGAATCTTGTTGGTGTTATATGATATAATATAGATTGTGGTTGTTTGCTAGTAGTACACATAAACACTACAAGATCAAGGTTTAATATTTCACGTAAACATTTGGATCG
This sequence comes from Panax quinquefolius, assembly GCA_020205615.1. Taxonomy (NCBI): domain Eukaryota; kingdom Viridiplantae; phylum Streptophyta; class Magnoliopsida; order Apiales; family Araliaceae; genus Panax; species Panax quinquefolius. The sequence goes on along the minus strand of CM035173.1, from coordinate 94,768,788 downwards.
AGAGTTATAATTGGTCAAACGTGACCCCTCAAAATATTGATTTGCCGTCAAGGTGTTCTTGAGGCCAAGAACACCTAAGATGACAGACAAGTGTCGCTAAAGGCCTACAACGACGGTTTTATTTATTTTAATTTCTGAATATTCTGGAAATTATTAATAAATAGATAAAAATAATTTTAATTATTAAAATATACATAAATAAATTCTCAAAAATTATTTTAAAGTCTAAAAAATAGTTTTAATTATTTTGAGTATATTTCATAAATATTTAATATTTTTAGGAATATAAATGGTATTTAATTTATTTAATTATAATATTAAATAAATTATTTAAAAATGATTTTAATACATGAAAAATCATGAAAATAATATTATGGTATAAGAAAATATTTTAAGTTATTTTCGGTGACTTTTAATATTTTGTGATGAATTTCATTAATTAATTAATATTAATGATAATTAGTTTATTTAATAAATATATTAAATAAATTATGGAAAAATAGAATAAATGATTTAAAAATCATATAAAAATGATTTAAGTGTTATAAAAATATTTTAAGTTATAAAATATAACTTTTGATATTTTATCATGAAAATATTAATATTTTAATATTAAAAGCAATTATCGGATAATGTATTTAAGTGTTTAAAAATCATATAAATATGATTTTAAAGTATTAAAAATACTTTGTGATATTATAAATATATTATAATATTATGATATGTATTTCATTAATATTTGATAATAAATAAATATTAATGATAAAAGAATTATGTGGTATTTATATTATTTAAATACGTGTTTAATGATTGAAAATTCATGATAAATAGTAATAATTATTTAAAAATTATTACGAGACTTCGATAAATGTTTTTCGATTGTTAATAAATTTATTTAAGATAATTGTTAAGTTTTAAGTCGAGTTTAATTGAACTTAGACTCGATAAAAGTCCGACTAGAACCTTCTGGATGTTAGAATTTTGTTTCGTTCAACTCGATCGCAATAGTTTGACTTGATACCTAGTCTTATGTGTGTTATAGGTAATAGTTATATGTGTTATGTGTTTAGGTTATTCTATATATATATATATATATATAGTATTATATTATGATGATATTATTCTAATATTGAGATCTATATTACTAATATTAGGTCTTCTGATAAAGCGATATAAATTGCGTAAAGCAGAATCAAATTCGCTCGAGCAAGTTTATTTTTACTTAACTCTAATAAGAGTTGTTTTATTCGGATAAGCTTATGGTTAATCATTGTTGATTGCCATGAATTGTACTCTATATATATTGCATGTATAAGTCAGGTATGAAAGGCTGATCACCTTCATTACCAGTTGGTTCAGATATATTTGTTCATGTATAATACTTGTTCAGTCATAAATTTGTTCCTGCTAGTTCACAATTATATTGTTGAATTATAGCCAGCTTATTTTTCAGACTCATTCAATCATGATATATCGTTATATTATTGAACTTAAACTTGCTGGGCAATCCTTATGCTCACCCTTGCTATATCATAATAAAAACATTGCAGATTAAGGCGAATGCGTCGGATACAAAGAAAGGTCCAAGACAGTTCCAGCTTTAGTATACGTGTGCAGTAGATTTGTAATTGTGTTGTATAATAATAATGTTATGTGTTAAATAAGTTATGATTTGTGTATTAAGTTAAGGTTACTCGACCTTGGGGAAAAGTATGTAAGTTTAATGTATAAATAATTTATGTTTATATCTTCCGCAAATAGTAATAGTTGTATAGAATGTTCGAACCGGATCCGTGGTTATTCGGGACCTCGGATTTGGGGACCTTATCTTACTCATGATCTAGAGTTGGCAACAGTTGTTTTCACGCTAAAGATCTTGAGGCACTATTTATATGGGGAGAAAGTGGAGATATATTCAGACCATAAAAGTCTCAAATATTTCTTCACCCAAAAGGAACTCAATATGCGGCAACGATGATGGCTCGAGCTGTTGAAAGACTACGACCATACAATTCAATACCATCCTGAAAAAGCGAACGTGGTAGCTAACGCATTAAGTAGAAGATCTTATGCAGGAACGAGTGCGATGTTGTCAACACAAAGGCCCATTTTGTGTGATTTGCAAAAGTTGAAGATAGAATTCAAGACTCCGGGGACCCATGCGATGATGTCAAGTATACGCATAGAACCAACTTTAATCGAAAAAGTTAAAGTTACTCAAGCCACAGACCCGGAGCTGATGCGTATGAAGAAGAAAATACAAGAAGGTGCTATTCCAAAAGCAAGAATCGATGAAGAAGGAATACTTCGAGTCCACTCCAGACTTTGTGTTCCTAATGACTCTGATTTGAAATACAAGATCGTGATGGAGGCACACAATACACCATTTGCAATCCATCCTGGAAGTACCAAAATGTATCGTGATCTTCGACATACATTTTGGTGGAACAATATGAAGAGAGAGATCGTGAAGTTTATCTCGAGGTGTTTAACTTGTCAACGTGTAAAGGCGGAGCATCAAGTGCTAAAGGGTCAATTGAAACCACTTGAGATTCCAAAATAGAAGTGGGAACACATTGCCATAGATTTTGTTACGGGTCTTCCCACGGTTTCTAAAGGCATAAATGCGATTTGGGTTATTGTTGATAGATTAACCTTAACCAAGTCTGCCCATTTCTTACCTATACGGGAGACTTATTCCATTGAACGTCTTGCTAGTATGTACGTAAATGAGATTGTGAGATTGCATGGCATGCCAGTATCCATAGTTTCGGATCGTGACCCAAGATTTACTTCACGATTTTGGGTTAGCTTGTGAAAAGCTATGGGCACGGATTTACGATTTAGGTCGACATACCATCCTCAAACGGACGAAAAATCAGAGAGGACTATTCAAACTCTTGAAGATCTATTAAGACTTTGTGTCTTAGATTTCAAAGGGAGTTGGGATAAGTATTTACCATTGGTGGAATTCTCCAACAACAACAAATGCTTATCGAAAAGTGATATAGGTGTGGCTCCATTCGAAGCAGTATATGGACGAAAGTGTCGCTCTCCAATATGTTGGGATGAGGTGGGTGAAGCAACATTGTTGGGACCAGAGTTGGTACGTATGACTACGGAAAAGATCCAAATGATTCGACAATGTATACAAACGGCACAAGATCGACAAAAGAGTTATGCGGATCTTCATCGAAAGGACGTGGAATTTGACATTGGGGATCATGTATTATTATGTATTGCTCCATGGAAGGGAGTTACAAGATTCGGGAAGAGAGGAAAGCTCAATCCATGATTTATTGGTCCATTTTAGATTCTTGACCGAGTAGGAAATGTGGCCTATAGACTTGCGTTACCTCCAAGCATGTCTCGTGTTCATAATGTTTTTCACATATCTGTGCTTCGTAAATATGTGAAGGACCCGAACCACATTATTGAGTTAGAACCAGACGAGATAGTCGAATATTTAACATATAAGGAGGTACCTGTTAAGATCTTGGATAGAAAGGAGCATGTCCTACGCACAAAGGTCATACCACAAGTCAAAGTTTTGCGGAGGAACCATGCTATTGAGGAAATGACCTGGGAGTTGGAAACGAAAATGAAAGCGAGGTATCCTCACCTTTTCGAAACACCAGGTACGTACGTCAATTTCGAGGATGAAATTTCATAAGGAGGGGAGGTTGTAAGACCCCAACTTATTATTAAATGAAATTTAATTTCCTCTATTTATTATCTTGAAATAATACGGGTTGATTTGATTAATGTGGTTAGTTATAGGTAAAATGCGCAAATATTTCAAATAAGCAAGTGGTTATAAAATATTCATTGTTGTCGGGAAATATTCGTTTGGTCGTGGAATATTAAATATTTACTGCCAAGTAGATCTTTATGTGGGCCCCATAACGAAAGCGATTGAATGAAAAAAAACGACGACAAGTATAAGTTGTTTATAAATAACGGCGTAGTTATTCATCAATTACTATTGAATACCCGGTGGTTAAAACACAAGAATACACATTATCGCACAAGAGCACCAGATTGCACCAATTATTGATTCTTATGTAAGAAGGCACTACTCAATAATTGTTACAGTAATTACTGTTCAATATTTTATTTTATTGATTCAATAATTGTTACGTTGATATTTTATATTATTGTTGTTTCAATAATTGTCGCTACACAGTATTTTCCATTATCAAATCAATAATTCATATTATTTGAATAATATTATTAGATAGCATTACTGGCAATGTCTAGAAAGTTCTGTCTAAAGAGAGGTTTGGTCACCTAATTGCGCGCCAGTAAGGAGAAATCCTTATTGGAAAGCCCATTCTTTCCTGAGAACGGCCTGGTTGTCATTATTGTGATTCTGTAATATTATTTTTGAATAATTAATTATTGATTTATATGATAAGGAAAATATTCATTTTATGGGGATATAGATGGAGAAATTTTTTAAAGTGACAATTGTTGAAAATTGATATTTTATCTTTTCTGATAAAATAATTCATTTAAATATATTATTATATTATAATAATATAATAATGGTGATATTTTTATAATGAATGTGGGATATATGAATAAATGAGGAGGAAGAGTATTTTTGTTACATAAAATACTAAAAACATGTTTTTCATGTTTGTGGACCCCAATTTTTGACTGAAATTTGATTATAGCACGTAAAATCGTCCGTATGTGGATTTCGGTCAATTTCTGTTTGGAATTCGGAAAAACTTAAACTTACAAAGTTGTAGAGAATTGAATTTCCTATAGAAGGACTTATGATCCGAATTTTTCTGATAAAAGGGCTATTTATTATGAATTATTGAAGTTCCGGAATAATTGAGTTTTGAAGTTTTAATTATTATTTTTAAGAAAAACGTTTTTGGTGAGTTGAGTGGTTCTTGTATGAGTTAGAAATGTGTTGAATACAGATTCAAGAGGTGGGCGTGACAAAAATTTATATATAATAATAATTTAATAAATTTTCTGCTTTGCTGTTCTAAGCATTTTCCTATAAATAGGGTGCTTAGGTTAAAATTGAAAATCACACCAGAATCTGAAGTTTTCTCTCTCTATAATATCGAGCGTATTTTTGTGAGTATTTTGATACTTTGAGTGTTGCTATACGGTGCAAGTTTCTTTCAGCATTATATCCGATATTCAGTCAGAAGTACTATCTTTGCGAGGTAAGGGATGTTATTTTTTTTATAAATGATATTATTTCTTCCAATATCATTATGCCGGAATATTGGTAAGATTTTTCTTGTGAAATTCTTGTCTTTTAGTGTCGGGGTTACTATTCACGTATACGGCACTATTCACGTATACGACACTATTCACAGAAAAATTAAATTTTCATTTTTTGTCCAAGATATCTATTATGGATACTAGCTTTGATTGTATCCATATTTTGATCTTCATTCTTGAATTTTACTCCACTATGGTTATTTATGAAGTATTTTTGAACTTGGATTGTTTAAAGTACGAATCCTTAATAATTGTTCTTTTGTTTAACTGGATTCATTTTATTTAAAATATTTTTCATCATCCTCAGTCCTAAATGATGATATAACTGAATATCTTTGGCATGTAGTGCAAAGATAAATGATTTTCTGATGAATATCTTTGGCCGTAGTGCAAGGATGAACATGTGTTTAGATGAACATGACCAACTGATGAATATCTTCGGCCTGTAGTGCAAAGATGACTGTTTAATTTAAGATGTATATTGATTGATGTTACGGGGATAAAATATTGATGATGGACTTTTAAATTCATATATAGATGATAGTAGATTTTATTCTCTACTTAACTCTTCTAATGAATTATTATTTCCGCTGCGAATATTGATTTAAAACTTGTTGTTTATTGTATTCTATTAGATTTTTTCCTGTTGAGGACTAACGATAATTTGTTCTATATTATCTTAGTCATAATGTTCTTTACTTTCGGGCTAGTTGAGCTCACCCTTTTCCTTTTTGTTCCATTTTTCTTCTCGTGAGGCGAGAATGTAGCGAAATACTAGTGTGGGTGTGGAATGATGGTTCTAGAAGTTGTTTTAGTAGTCCTCACTATTTTGTAAAATAGTGTATCAATAATTGTAATGAGGACTTATTTAAGTGTGGATATTGTCTAGATGACAATATTTGTATTTAAACTCACAGTTTAAGTGTTGTCGTATTTTGCACGACAATTGTATTAATAAAGCTGTAGTTATTTCTGTACCATGTATTTGGCGACTCGGAATGGGTGTTGTATACCTATTTTGGGGGCGTCACATAAACACTTAATAATAGAGTAACAATTGTTTTCCAATATCATGCTTTAATAAAATTATTCATTTTCTCAGTCGAGAGTTCTTACCAAATCAATTGATTAAGAACATCTTTTAAAACATATTTGATTTAACAACTTTAATCATGCTTGATCTAGCTGATACAACTAGCATAGATCTATCTCATAAACAGTTCATGAATAAAAGACCTTTAATTAATTCACAGTTCAATAATAGTAGAATAAGAAATCAATTACACAAAGTGTGATTACCAATAATCATTAAGGGTGTGGAATAATTAACAATAATTATCCACTAACATGCTTTGAAAATAATAACTCGAGTTTGAGTTAGGGAACTTGCCTCGTCTATGGTTTATTCGATACGAAATTAAATCTACATGTTTAAGCAATTTAACTATCTTTCGTTGAAAGACCTATAATTGATTTCCCAATTAGTAAATCATATAATATCATCACTCTTTATTAAATTATCGAATATTTAGTCATTACATTAATTCTCGAGTAATATTATCATCCCTTGACAACATTACTATCACGTAAACCTTATCTTAAACTCATTTAATATTATTACCCTTAATAATATTTTATTTACTTCTTAGTATTATTAATCGACTAATAGTACTTTACTCGCTTACTAATATTATTAATCCCTTAATAATATTTTAATCCTTAACTAATATCATTTAATAATATTTTATTACATTACTATTATTATTAACCTATTATTAATATTTTAATCGCCATTAATAATATATTATTCATTTAATAATATTTTATTTATTTACTAATATTATTAACATATTAATAATATTTTAATCAATTACTAATATTATTATTCATTTAATAATGTTTTATTTAATTTTGAATATTATTAATCATTTAATAATATTTTAATCATTTAATGATACCTTAATATAATATTATTAATCTTTTAATAATATTTTAATTTAATATTATTAATTACATTAATAATATTTTAATCCAATATTATTAGTCCTTTAATAATATTTTAGTCACTTATTAATGCTTTAATCTAATATAATTAATCATTTAATAATATTTTAAATCTAATTTTAATCTAAATATTATTAGTTATTTAAAATATCTTATTCTAATATTATTAATATCTTAATAATATTTAATCATTATTTAAAATAATAAACAAATTATTTTAATGGTTTACCTTTTAATAATTTATTTATTTAATAACCATAAAAGATCACAAATATTACTTGTGACGCCCCAAAATAGGTATACATCACCCATTCTGAGTCGCCAAATCCATGGTACGTAAACAACTACAACTTCATTAATACAATTATCGTGCAAAATACGACAACACATAAAGCGTGAGTTTAAATACAAATATTGTCTTCTGATAATATCCACACTCAAATAAGTCCTCATTACAATTATTGATACACTATTTTACAAATATAGTGAGGACTACTAAAACAACTGCATCTCGAACCATTACTCCACACTCCACTAGTTCTCGCTATATTCTCGCCTCCACGAGAAGAAAAATGGAACAAAAGGAAAAAGGTGAGCTCAACTAGCCCGGTAAAGAATATTATGACTAAGATAATGTACAACAAATTATCCTTAGTCTTCAACGAGGAAAAATCGATAGAATACAATAGACAACAAGTTTTAGATCAACAATCGTAATGAAACAACAATTCATTAGAAGAGTTAAGTAGAGAATGAAATATACTATCATCTATGAATTTAAAAGTCCATCGTCGATATTTTATCCCCCGTAACATCAATCAATATACATCATAAATCAAATATTCATCTTTGCACTCTGGGCCAAAGATATTCACCAAATTAGTCATGTTCATCTAAACACTGCTCATCTTTGCACTACACGGCCAAAGATATTCATCATAAAATAATTCATCTTTGCACTATAGGCCAAAGATATTCAGTTATATCATCAGTTAGGACTGAGGATGATGAAAAATATTTTAAAAAAACGAATCCAGTGAAACAAAAGAACAATTATTAAGGATTCGTACTTTAAACAATCCAAATTCAAAAATACTTCATAAATAACCAGAGTGGAGTAAAATTCAAGAATGAAGATCAAAACATAGATCCAATCAATGATAGGTTTTGGACACAGAAAAGAAATTTTAATTTTTCTGTAAATAATGTCGTATTCGTGAATAGTGTCGTATACGTGAATAGTGTCGTATACGTGAATAGTAACTCCGACACTAAAAGATAGAAATTTCACAAAAATTATCATCATGCTTCGTGAATAGTACTCGTGAATAGTAACTCGTGAATAGTAACTCATGAATAGTAACCCCGACATGAAAATTCCAAATTTGAAAAAAATTCAGACCAATATTTCGGTATAATGATATTGAAGAAATAATATCATTTATAAAGAAAATAACATCCCTTATCTCGCAAAAACAGTACTTCTGACCTGAATACTGGATATAGTGCTGAAAGAATTTGCACCGTATAGCAATACTCAAAGTACTAAATACTCACAAAATACGTTCAATATTATAGAGTGAGAAAGAGAGAGAAAACTTTAGTTTCTGGTGTAATTTTCAATTCTAACCTAAGCACCCTATTTATAGGAAATTGCTTAGAACACCAAAGCAGAAAATTTAATATAATAATATTATATATAAACAAATTTCCTACGCCCACTTCTTGAATCTGAATTAAGCAACTACATCACATGCAAGACCCACAATTAATGACAAAAACATTTTTCATATAAAAAATAATTAAAACTTCCAAAAATCAATTATTTCGGAACTTCGGAACTTTAATAATTCATAATAAATAGCTCTTTTATCAGAAAATTCGAATCTCACGACTTGTTATGGGAAATTCAATTCTCTACAACTTTGCAGAAGAAAGGTTTTCTAAATTCCAAACAAAAATTGACTGAAATCCACATACGAACTATTTTACAAGTTATAATCAAATTTCAGTCAAGAAATGGGTCCACCAACATGTTTAACATGTTTTAAACAACTTTTGCAACAAAAATACTCTTCCTCCTCATATACTCATATATCCCACATTCATTGTAAAAATATCACCATTATTATATAATATAATAAAATATTATTTTATCGTAAAAGATAAAATATCAATTTTAACAATTGTCACATTAAAATTTTCTCCATCTATATCCACATAAAATTAATATTTTCCTCATCATATAAATTAATAATTAATTATTCACAAATAATATTACGTAATCACAATCTAGCAAACAGTGCCATTCCCAAGAAAGATGGGGGGCTTTCCAATAAGAATTTCTCCTTATCGGTAGCAATTAGGTGACCAAACCTCTCCTTAGATGTAACTTTCTAGACATTGCCAATAATGTTATCTAATAATATTATTCAGATAATATGAATTATTGCTCGATAATGGAAAATCTCGTGTAGTGACAATTATTGAAACAACGATAATATAAAATATCAACGTAGAAATTATTGAATCAATAAAATAAAATATTTGATAATAATTACTGTAACAATTATTGAGTAGTGCCTTCTTCACGTAAGAATCAATAATTGGTACAATACTGTGTGCTATCTTCTTGTCAACAGCGTTACATCGTGTTTTAACCACCGGTATTCCAACAAAGATAATCAGTAATAAATCAAGTCCATTATTTATAAACAACTTATACTTGTCGTTTTCTTCATCCAATCACTTTCCGTTATGGGGCCCACACAAGGCTGCGTCGTCGTACGAATATTCCCCGACAACAATGAATATTTTATAACCACTTGCTAATTTAAAATATTTGCACATTTTACCCATAACTAACCACATTAATCAAATCAACCCCTTACTAATTCAAAATAATAATTAGAGAAATTAAATCTTTATTTATTAATAATTTGGGGTCTTACAACCTCCCCTCCTTATGAAATTTCGTCCTAGAAATTGACGTACGTACCTGGTGTTTCGAAAAGATGAGGATACCTCGCTTTTATTTCCGTTTCCAACTCCCAGGTCATTTCCTCAATAGCATGGATTCTCCACAAAACTTTAACTTGTGGTATGACCTTTGTGATAAGGACATGCTCTTTCGTATCCAAGATCTTGACATGTACCTCCTCGTACGTTAAATCTTCTGCTATCTCGTCTGGTTCTAACTCTATAATGTGGTTCAAGTCATCCACATATTTATGTAACATCGATACGTGAAAAAAAAACGTTATGAACACGTGTCATACTTGGCGGTAAAATGAGTCTATAGGCCACAGTTCCTATTCGATCGAGGATTTCAAATGGACCAATAAATCGAAGGTTTGAGCTTTCCTCACATCGCTGATTCTCGCTTTTGGAATAACGACTTCTTGCATCTTCTTCTTCATATTCATCAACTCCAGGTCCGTAGCTTGAGCAGCTTTAAATTTATCGATTAAAGTCGATTCTAATCGTATATTCGTTATCTTCACGCAGGTTCTTGGAATTTTTAACTCTATCTCCATCTTTTGTAAGTCATACGAAATGGGTCTTTGTGTTAATAATATTGCACTCAGAATGATCGATCTTTTACTCAACTCGTCGCCTACTACTACGTCCATTTTTTTTCCAGATGGTATTGAATGGCATGGTCGTAATCTTTCAACAAATTTCGAAATGACGTCGTTGCCGCATGTTGAGTTCTTAGAAGCTCTTCTCACATTCCTGGCTCCATTCGAATTTTGTATCTTTTTGAGTCAGCTGAGTTAATAGAGTATCAATTTGATAAAATCCTTCCACGAATCTCCGATAGTAACCAGCTAAGCCTAGAAAGCTACTTATTTCGATTACTAACTTAGGTTGCTCTCAACTGTGACTCATATCCCAACCTTGGATAGCACGTCACAATGACACCTATCAGTTTACTATCGCACGAATATGGCGTCTCCTACGGAGAGTCTGGCTTCGGTGTATTCCATAAAAGAAGTCACCAGATAGAGGCTCGGTTATCAACTTCTATAGTTGGGTTTTTAACTCCTGAAGTTCAATAGGAGCCATTCGATATGAGATTTTAGAAATGGGTTTTGTATCGGGTTCAAAGTCGATACAAAATTCAATATCACGCTCTGGGGTAGGCCAGGAAATTCTTTAGGAAATACATCATGAAATTTACTAACAATAGAAATACCATTCAAATCTGACATATTTTTGTTCAAGTCCATAACATGGCTAAGAAAGCTTGACATCCGCTTTTCAATAAACGAATGACTTTATGACTTGGTATGAAAGAGTTTGACTTCAATGGTTTGGTTGCTTGAATTCAAATAACAGGTTGCTTAGGAATATGAAAACTAACAACCTTACAAAAGCAATCAATTTGGCATGATGAGTAGTTAACCAATCAATCCCTAAAATCACATCAAAAACAAGTATATTTAAAGAAATAAGGTAAACAGGTAATGTGATGGTGCCAACTTGGATCAAACAAGATTTATAAACAGTGGATGTGATGAAAGTTTCTCCTAACGGAGTTTCCACAGATAGGTCAAAGTCTAATTTCTCCGGAGTCAAGTTTAAACGTTGAGCACAAGCAGGAGAAATAAATGAATGGGTAGAACCGGTATCTAATAAGGTATAAACTTCGTAAGAATTTATAATTAACTAACCCGTGCTAACTTCGTTCGGGTTCCTCGCATTCTGACTAGTCATGACAAACGCTCTTCTAGGAACCGTTGACTTTGACTTTTCTGGGACAGCCTTTTGAGTCACCATCCCCGCTGGACTGGGTTTCGCTACCGTACAATCTCGAGAGATATGACCTTCTTTTCCACAATTATAACATACCTTGGAAGGTTGTGAACAGTTTGGACTTATGTGTCCCTCTTCCCCACATCTGTAGCATCTATCTGGAGGTCTTTCTCCTCCCCTAGAATTCGTTGCTGGTGTTGGTGCCGACGTCTTCCCGTCATTGTTGAATCTTCTCTTTTTAAAATTTCCACTTGACTCACCTTTCCTATTATCTTGACCATGATTACCATTCAAGTGGTTACCATTTCGGCATGATAATTTCCTCCACGATGGTTATCATTGTTCACGACCGCTGCCACCGCATAATTATCATCGAGTTGTTGGTCATTATTCTTCATTGAGCCGACTCATTATCGCTACTCTCTAATAATCGAGCCCTATTTATAACATCCTAATATAAACAAAGTTTGTGAGAAATGAGGTATTGACGTATTTTGGGTTTCAAACCTCATTTGAAACATTCGTGTCATTCTCTCCTCATTATCAACCAAATGGGATGCAAATCGAGATAACTCGACAAACTTAGCTTCGTCTTCGCGACATCGTTCATATTGTTTTGCTCGACTTGATGAACTCTACCTCCTTCATGTGACGAATACTTTCGGAAAGTACTTGTCATTGAACAATTCTTGGAACTTCTCCCAAGACATCTTCGTGTGGTGGTAAGTGAGTACGCTTTTTCACAGATTCCCACCAATAATCTGCTTCCTCTACAAACATGAAAGTGGCGAAAGGAACCTTTGTTCCTCTGAGCATCCCAAGACATCAAATATCTTAGTGATCTACTTTATCCATGTCTCTGCCGTAAGTGGTTCTGGCTTTCCCAAAAACTCCGGCGGTCCTAACTCCTTGAACTACTTAGCGGTGACCATCCGTGAGTTGCCAGTGTTTCCACCTGCATTTTGAAACGATGAGTCTTTCTCATTTGGTTTTGCATGAATTCTAGAAAGTTCCTAAACATACCATCGTTCATCATCTCGCTTTCGTTGGTGTTGTTCACAGAGGAACATTGCTCACCACTGTTGCGCTTCTCCTCGTTGGTGAGCAAAGGTGTCTCCACGGTCTCATTTACTCCACTGTTAACATTCACAGTCGACATTCTCAAATACTACCATAAAATAGGGGTTAATTAAACAAATTAACAAATCACATAATACCCCTATATTATGACCGACCAACAAATAAGCTTAGGTAGGACACACTAGCGAAGGATTTACTCGTCTCCCCCCTCCTAGTTCAATTCCCTGATCTCCGCCAGAGATCATATCCCTAAGCTCTGATACCAACTGTGACGCCCCCAAAATAGGTATACATCACCCATTCTGAGTCGCCAAATACATGGTACAGAAACAACTACAACTTCATTAATACAATTGTCGTGCAAAAATATGACAACACATAAACTGTGAGTTTAAATACAAATTTTGTCTTCTAGACAATATCCACACTCAAATAAGTCCTCATTACAATTATTGATACACTATTTTACAACATAGTGAGGACTACTAAAACAACTGTCTCGAACCATTACTCCACACTCCGACTAGTTCCCGCTATATTCTCGTCTCCTGAGAAGAAAAATGGAACAAAAAGGAAAAAGGTGAGCTCAACTAGCCCAGTAAAGAATATTATGACTAAGTTAATGTACAACAAATTATCCTTCATCTTCAACAGGGAAAAATCTGATAGAATACAATAGACAACAAGTTTTAGATCAACAACTGCAGCGAAAACAACAATTCATTAGAAGAGTTAAGTAGATAATGAAATATACTATCATCTATGAATTAAAGTCCATCATCGATATTTTATCCCTGTAACATCAATCAATATACATCATAAATCAAATATTCATCTTTGCACTACAGGCCAAAGATATTCACCAAATTAATTCATGTTCATCTAAACACTGCTCATCTTTGCACTACGGGCCAAAGATATTCATCATAAAATCATTCATCTTTGCACTACAGGCCAAAGATATTCAGTTATATAATCATTTAGGACTGAGGATGATGAAAAATATTTTAAAGAAAACGAATCAAGTGAAACAAAAGAACAATTATTAAGGATTCGTACTTTAAACAATCCAAGTTTAAAAATACTTCATAAATAACCAGAATGGAGTAAAATTCAAGAATGAAGATCAAAACATAGATCCAATCAATGATAGGTTTTGGACACAGAAAAGAAAATTTAATTTTTCTGTAAATAGTGTCGTATTCGTGAATAGTGCCGTATATGTGAATAGTAACTCCGACACTAAAAGATAGAAATTTCACAAAAATTATCATCATGCTTCGTGAATAGTACTCGTGAATAGTAACTCATGAATAGTAACTCATGAATAGTAACCCCGACATGAAAAGTTTCAAATTTGATAAAAATTCAGAACAATATTTTGGCATAATGATATTGAAGAAATAATATCATTTACGAAAAACAAGATTTCCGACCGGAATATTTGGATATAAGTCTTTGAAAGAACTTGCACCGTATAGCAATACTCAAAGTACAAAAATACTCACAAAATACGTTCGATATTATAGAGTGAGAAAGAGAGAGAAAACTTTAGTTTCTGGTGTAATTTTCAATTCTAACCTGAGCACCCTATTTATAGGAAATTGCTTAGAACACCAAAGTAAAAAATTTAATATAATAATATTATATATAAACAAATTTCCTACGCCCACTTCTTGAATCTGAATTCAGCAACTACATCACATGCAAGACCCACAATTAATTACAAAAACTTTTTTCATATAAAAAATAATTAAAACTTCCAAAAATCAATTATTTTGGAACTTCAGAACTTCAATAATTCATAATAAATAGCCATTTTATCAAAAAATTCGAATCTTGCTAAATTTTATAGGAAATTCAATTCTCTACAACTTTGCAGAAGAAAGTTTTTCCAAATTCCATACAGAAATTGACCGAAATCCATATACGGACGATTTTACAGGCTATAATAAAATTTCAGTCAAGAAATGGGTCCACCAACATGTTTAACATGTTTTAAACAACTTTTACAACAAAAATACTCTTCCTTCTCATATACTCATATATCCTACATTCATTGTAAAAATATCACCATTATTATATAATATAATAAAATATTATTTTATCAAAAAGATAAAATATCAATTTTTAACAATTGTCACATTAAAAATTTTCTCCATCTATATCCACATAAAATCAGTATTTTCCTCATCATATAAATCAATAGTCAATTATTCACAAATAATATTACAGAATCACAAAGATCTTGGCAACCAGTGTCGTTCCTGTGAAAGAGGGGCTTTCCAATAAAATTTCTCTCATGGTGCAAGCAATTAGGTGACCAAACCTCTCCTTAGATGAAACTTTCTAGACATTGCCAATAATGTTATCTAATAATATTATTCAGATAATATGAATTATTGTCTGATAATGGAAAATAACGTATAGTGATAATTATTGAAACAACAATAATATAAAATATCAACGTAGAAATTATTGAATCAATAAAATAAAATATTTGAACAGAATTATCTGTAACAATTATTGAGTAGTGCCTTCTTATGTAAGAATCAATAATTGATGCGAGATCATGTCTATCTTGTCTGACAACGCCAGACATCGTGTTTTTAACCAATTTGATATTCCAACGAAGATAATTGATATAACTTCAAGGCCGTTATTTATAAACAACTTATACTTGTCATTTTCTTCATCCAATCGCTTTCCGTTATGGGGCCCACACAAGGCTGCGCCATCGTACGAATATTCCCCGACAACAATGAATATTTTATAACCACTTGCTAATTTAAAATATTTGCGCATTTTACCCATAACTAACCACATTAATCAAATCAACCCCTTACTATTTCAAAATAATAATTAGAGAAAGTAAATCTTTATTTATTAATAATTTGGGGTCTTACATTTCTTCTCATAAAAAATTATCAAAATACCCTCCAATATTCAATACACAACATATGTAGGGTTTCCAAGTATTAAAATCACATTTTTACCATTTATGACATCACATAGCTAATTATTTCCATTTATTCACAACACAACCAAATACATGAAAAATACCAACACAGTTCCAAAAAAATTTCTTTTCTGGAATCTTACAGAATATGATTTCTTGAGGATCTCCAAAGTTTTCCAGATTTTTCCAACTTGATTTACTATTTTTAAAGTGCCTAAAACATCTGGATCTTGCAATATTTTTCATAAATCGAGTTTTTGTCCAAACATTATGAAACTTTCAGGGTATACTCCTATCATGATCCTCTGCTTCAAAATAAAATTTGATAATTTTTGGAGTTACACACAAAAGGTTATTCATGTTTACTTTTAAAAGAGTCTTTTCTTGTAAAATCCATAACTCCCATTCTACACATCCAAAATTTTCCATTCTTTTTCCTAAATACAGATAACTCATCAAAGTATCTTCCCAATTGTTTTTGGAATTTTTAGAGTACAGTAAATAGACTTAAATTCCCTTTTTAGAAATTTCAAGTGAAACCCGCTCATGTTTACCTTTTTGTTCAAAATGGGTCATGTTTTGACTCAACAAATTCTCAAGGCTTGTAAAATAATTATTTTTAGGTGCTACCACTTGAGTTTACTAGTTAACTTACATATCTAGCATCCCCCCTTTGACAGATCACAAATAGGAGGTGTAGATCTAAAGAAATAGGTGATTCAAGTGAAGAAAAGCAAGAGTTTTCACCCTTAGGAACATATGTTCATTTTCTTCCTTTGGATAAACATTCTAACACTCAACATTGTTAGATCCTTACATGAAACATATAGATCTAAGGGTTTTTGAGTCTTAGAACATTACCCCTCTATTTCAATAAAAATAACCAAAATAAAAAAGAAGAAAGTAGATCAGAGCTTCACCTTGATCTCCTAGTAACCCTCCTTTCTTTACCAAAGTATCTAATGAACTTGGGATGCATAAGAGCTTGAAGTTCTCTCCCTTTCCCTCTCTCAAGTCCCTTGCCCCTTTCTCTCTTTTTCTTTCTTTAGTTAGTTTGGAAATGAGATGAAGAGAATGAAATGAAATGAAAAGGAAGTATTAGTGTATTAGTATAAAAGTATAGATATACAACCTATATCTATAATTTTTATCCTAATACTTCTTATCTTTCCCAAATATTTATCTTTTTAGATTACATGTAATCCTAATTAAGGATTTTGGACCAATGAGAGATTGACACACAAGTGATTTGTGTACATAAGGAGATTAGTTAACAAAAATAGCAAATTAATTATCACATCACAAGCCAAATATAGCTACAAGGGGTCGGGTATTACCCCCCCCCCCCCTTTTCCCCATTTTTACTTTAGTTTTAATGCCAAATTTGATTAATCAAATGTCCAAAATGTCTCTTAACAATTGGGCTAAAGATTAGCCTTTCAATTTAATTCCTTTGGGCTTCCTAATTAATTGTTTGGACCATGGAAGTAACATAGTCCAATACTTTTAATCTATCTTACCCTAATTATTTATTTAGGGTTTCTATCCCCACCCTTTTGGAATTAAATACTTACCAAGTCCATTTAATTTTATAACACAATTAGACTTGCTTTAATTAGGTTTAAAATAATTAATAAATTGAGATAATAAAATTAATCTTTTAGGTTAGTATAAATTTTAAATAGTAATATATCTCAATAAAGATAACCCTTAGGTTATTTAATTACTACACCTAAGGTATAATTAGGTTATGTAGTTTTCCTTTTGAATTTTATTTACATAATTAATAAATATACACATCCATACATACAATATATATATTTATTTAACCATACACCTTTTCCACATAAGTCATCATATATTCATTCACTATATGCCACAAAGTTCTCAATATCATTAATATATATATATATATATATATATATATATATTTACAATACGACTTATAAATTCTTGGTTATTAACATCCTCCCCTCCTTATAAAAATCCCGTCCCTGGAATTTCACATAAGGTTACTCAAAAAGATTTAGATAATTCTGCCTCATCTTTTCCTCGAGTTCCTACGTAGCCTCTTTAGCATTGTGGTTTCTCCAAAGAACCTTTACAAAATATATAACCTTATTTCTTAACTTCGGCTCTTTCCTATCTAAAATTTCTACAGGAATTTCATCATACGATAAGTTATTCTCGACTTGAATTGGTTCATACGTTATCACGTGCTTGTAATCAAGCTTATATGGCCGTAACACTGACACATGAAACACATTATGAATATGTTCCAGTTTAGGGGGTAGAGATACCTCGTACACCACTTCACCTATCTTCTTCAGTATCTCGAATGGTCCAATAAATCTTGAACTTAGTTTATATTACGCCCCCAAATTTAGATAACTGTACCTCAAATCTGGTGCTCACGTTTTAATTTCAATAACAAACTAAAGTTTCACACAACAGAAATAATAGAATAATTTACATTGATTTAATATAAATATTCTTTCCCAAGCCTCGTAACCGTCACTAAAACATCACATAACTTAAAACACACTTAATACATAATCCATAACTAAGTCTTATTACATAATCATAGCTAAATCTTAAAACAACATAGTAGTTAATTAAGAACACAGAAGAACAAAGCTACGTCGTAGCCTTGACTTTGCCTTTATTGTTTCTTGAGGGTCCACACTGTTATGCCTTAAATGAAATATTTAAGGAAGCAAGGATGAGCAATAAATTTTCCCATCAAGTAATATAGCAATAAGGATAGACCGTTATGGTGATAAGTTTATAATATCAATAATATAATGATAAAGGATAACTAAGGAAATTAAGGAATAATGTCACAAGCAAAGAAATCTCAATAACTCCAAATCTGTCTTTTGAATTTTAAACAATGAGTCATTATAGACCGAAGGATTTTAAAAGAATTCAAAGGTTCCAAACTTAGAAGTCACTATGGACCAAGAACTCCTGCTAGAATTAACAGTATTACACTGATAATCCAATATAAATAAGAATAATAGGTGATCAGCCTAAAATACCCTACGTTATACATAACATTTAAACATGTTGTTTGTGCGCACGTCGATTTCCCGACAATATAAAATTTCCCCTTCTAAGAGTGTTATTCATCTCAGTAGATTTAAAAAATTTTGCACCAAAGCAATTGGTTTGGATATCTTTCTAAATTCATAGATACTAGTCTAGCTGAATCAAATGGCCTAGAAACCTTTCTCAATATGCTTAAGAACAATTTGGAAGTTCATGATTCAAAAATATAATAACAAATTCAACTAAGCCTTTGAGTGTTGTGGCTGATACATTTCTAAAAGTCTAGATATAACAAGAATGATTCGCTCAACCATATAGTTGATGTAACAATAAACTCGCACAATATCCAAGGTTGTGAAAGTTAGGGAACTTACATTCAATATGAAAATCAATTGAAGTTAGGAAACTTGCGTAATCATAGATTCGTTACATAAAGTAAATGCAAAGCTTAGGATACTTGTATAAAAAGAGGTAGAATTTAGATACTTGTTGCGACGCCCCCAAAATAGGTCCACACAACCCATTCTAAGTCGCCAAGTACACGGTACAGAAAACAACTATAACTTCATTATAACAATTGTCGTGCAAAATACGACAATACATATGTTGTGAGTTTAAATACAAATATTGTCTTCTAGATAATATCCACACTCAAATAAGTCCTCATTATAATTATTGATACACTATTTTACAAAATAGTGAGGACTACTAAAACAACTGCCTTGAAACATCACTCCGCACCCCAACTAGTTCCCGCTATATTCTCGCCTCCGAGAAGAAAAATGGAATAAAAAGGAAAATGGTGAGCTCAACTAGCCCAGTAAAAATATTATGACTAAGATAATGTAGAACAAATTATCCTTAGTCCTCAACAGGGAAAAATATGATAGAATATAATAGACAACAAGTTTTAGATCAACAACTACAGCGGAAACAACAATTCATTAGAAGAGTTAAGTAGAGAATGAAGTCTACTATCTTCTATAATTTAAAAGTCCATCATCAACATTTTATCCCTGTAACATCAATCAATATACATTTTGAATCAAATATTCATCTTTGCACTACGGGCCAAAGATATTCATTTGTATCACCAGTTGGTTATGTTCATCTCAACACATGTTCATCTTTGCACTACGGGCCAAAGATATTTATCAAGTAATTATTCATCTTTGCACTATAGGCCAAAGATATTCATCAAGTATCATCATTTAAGATTGAGGATGATGAAAAATATTTAAAAGAACGAATCCAGTGAGATAAAGGACACAATTAGAGATTCATAATTTAGTTTATCCAAGTTCAAGAATACTTCATAATAATCAATTGTGGAGCAAAATTCAAGAATAAAGTTCAAAACATAGATCCAATCAAAGATAGGAACCATAACCGACAACTTGGATACAGAAAAGAAAACTCAAGGAATTTCTGATCATTTCAGGAATTATAGAAGCAATACTTACTGTAGTAAGTTTAGAGTTAGGAATCTGAAATGAACAATATACGAAACTGCAAATGGATTTTCAACTGTCATGCGGTAGTCCGCGTAGACAGATCATTTCTACAATTTAATAACAATTGAATACGAAGGGTTATTCACCAGGCATGCGGTAGTCCGCGTAGACAGGTTATTCCTGTAAGACCCCGAATTTTATGAAATAAAAGTTTTCAATTTTTCTTATAATTACTATTTAGTAAATGATTAAATTGATAAAAGGTTAAAGTTAAGGGTGATATATGTAAATATTTTAAATAAGCAAGTGGTTATAAAATACTCATTGTTGTCGGGGAATATTCGTTTTGTTGTGGAATATTCTTACTGTCGGAGAATATTCGTACGACGGCGCAGCCATTTGTGGGCCCCATAACAGAATAACCATCGGATGAAGAAAACGACAACTATGAGTTTTTTTTTTAAAAATAATAGCGTAGTTGTTACCGTTAACACTGTTGGAATACCCGGTGGTTAAAATACAGTAATACACGTGGTTGCAGAGTAGCACACGGTATTGCACAGTATTTTTGAATTATTCATTCTTACGTAAGAAGGCACTAATTAATAATTGTTAAAGTAATTACTGTTCAATATTTTATTTTATTGATTCAATAATTGCTACGTTGATATTTTATATTATTGTTGTTTCAATAATTGGAACTACACAATATTTTTCATTATCAGATCAATAATTCATATTATTTTAATAATATTACTAGATAACATTATTGACAATGTCTAGAAAGTTATGTCTAAGGAGAGGTTTAGTCACCTAATAGCGTGCCAGTAAGGAAAAATTCTTATTGGAAAGCCCCCTCTTTCCTGGGAACAGCCTAGTTGTTAGTATTGTGATTCTGTAATATTATTTGTAAATAATTAATTATTGATTTATATGATAAGGAAAAATATTTATTTATGTGGATAGAAATGGAGGAATATTTAGAAAAGTGACAATTGTTGAAAATTGATATTTTATCTTTTTTGATAAAATAATTTATTATTATATTATAATAATATAATAATGATGATATTTTTACAATGAATGTGTGATATATGAATAAATAAGGAGAAGTATTTTTGTTACAATAAATACTAAAAACACGTTAAACATGTTGGTGGGCCCCATTTTTTGACTGAAATTTGATTATAGTCTGTAAAATCGCCCGTAGGTGAATTTTGGTTAATTTCTGCTTGGAATTTGGAAAAACTTAAACTTACAAAGTTGTAGAGAATTAAATTTCCTATGAAATGGATATAAGATTCAAATTTTTCTGATAAAAGGGCTATTTATTATGAATTATTGAAGTTCCGGAATAATTGATTTTTGGAGTTTAAAATATTTATTTTAAGAATTTTTTTTTGCAATTGGGTGGGCCCCACATGAGTGGTAAACATGTTGAATTCAAATTTTCTAAGGTGGGCGTGAATTTTTTTAAAATATATTAATATTTTATTAAATTTTCTGCTTTCGTGTTCTAAGCATTTTCCTATAAATAGGGTGCTTAGGTTAGAATTGAAAATCACACCAGAAACTGAAGTTTTCTCTCTCTATATTATCGAGCGTATTATTGTGAGTATTTTGATACTTTGAGTGTTGCTATACGGTGCAAGTTCCCTTCAGCGTTATATCTGATATTCCAGCCAAAAGTACTTTTCTTTTGAGGTAAGTGTTGGTAAGGGATGGTAAGGGATAGTAAGGGATATTATTTTCTTCAATATCATTATGCCGAAATATTTATATGAATTTTATTGTGAAAATTTTACCTTTTCGTACCGGGGTTACTATTCACGTATACGACACTATTTATGTATACAACACTATTTACGTATATGACATTATTTACGTATAATATACGAATACGAGTTACTATTCATGAGTTACTATTCATGAGTTACTATTCACGGGTACTATTCACGATAAAATTGGTTTCTTTTTCTGACCAAATTATCATTGATTTATGAATCTTACTCTTGAAATTAAATGCAGTTGTTGATCATATTATTATTATATATAACATTTTTATAATCCTGGTGATGAAATTTCTCTTTGACTTGAGTGTAAAGATGGGTAGATTATTGGTATGATTGTGACTATGGGTTCCCTTTGGCCAGTAGAGCAAAGATGAATTGTTGACTGGTATGATCATGACCATTGAATTTATAATTGAATATCTTTAGCTTAAATGCAAAGGTGAATTGATCAACATGGTTATAATTATTGTTTATATAAATTCTGAAATGATTATATATTTCTTTGAGATCTTTGGCATGTAGTGCAAAGATGATCTGTTGTTGAGTATCTTTGGCATGTAGTGCAAAGATGATCTGTTGTTGAATATCTTTGGCATGTAATGCAAAGATGACCTGTTGTTGAATATCTTTGGCCTGTAGTGCAAAGATGACCTGTTGTTGAATATCTTTGGCCTATAGTGCAAAGATGACATGTTGTTGAATATCTTTGGCCAGTAGTGCAAAGATGAACTGTTGACGAATATCTTTAGCCCGTAGTGTAAAGATGAATTTATTAGTATGATTATGAACAAGAACTGTGATTTGCTATAACCATGATCTTTGATGTTTCAGGTAAAGATAGGTGATGAAAATTATCTTCGTCTTGGATGAGAAGAGGAATTTAGAACCACAATTATGATTATGAGTTATTCATATGATTGTGGACCATAATTATTGATTGATGTTATAGGGATAAAACATTGTTGGTGGACTTTTAACATGGAGAAAATAATAGACTTTATGGTCTATTTGACTCTTCTAATGGATTGCTAGTTCCGCTGCAACTATGGTTGAAAAGTTTTATCATCTACCATATGTTCTAAATCTCTGATTCATTACTGACGAAGGCTATTGATAATTTAATTATCTTTAGTCATGATATTCTTTATCGGGCTAGTTGTGCTCACCCTTTTGCTTCACAATTCCTTTCGTGTAATAAGAGTGTAAATGAGTCGGAAAGGGGTAATAGGGGGAATATAATCGGTGGTCTCTAGTCATGGAGGTTCTCCCTAAACAAAGATGGAAAATTTTTTCGAGAACTTTAGAATAGTGTGTCAGTATTTTATACATCATTTAGTAGTTATATTTGGTGAATCAAATAGGGTGAGGTGAACCCAACGTTGGAAGGGTGTTTTGCCACTATCATACAAGATGTCTAATGACATGCGACTTCGTGTTATCATAAAACAGGGTTGAGCACATCCACTTGCTGAGTATATCTACGAGCACTACCTATATAATCTTGGAGTTTGGTTGAAATATAATTCTCAATTAGAGACAATGTAGATAATTATATGTGAAGAGAAGACTCACCATTGAAAAGAATATGATAACAATCTTCTCATTTTTTTTGGGGTCTATTGGGTCAACCAAGGATAATTCTCTAGTCATATGATATATATTATAACTTAGATGCATGGCCTCCCATGTACGAAGGTTTTCTTGAGCATTATCCAAAGATTTTAATTTCTAAAATAGTTATTGACTGTACCTTTATGTAAGGTATCAATGTGATATGCTATCCAGGTAAAGGGATGAGAGTCACAGTTGGTATCTATTTGTATTTAAACTCAAAGCATATGTGTTGTCGTATTTTGCACGAGAATTATAATAATGAAGTTTGTATTTGGAAATTGCATTGAGTGTATTTCGTGGTGACTCAGAATGGGTTCTGTGGATTGGACCTATTTTGGGGGCGTTACATTTGGTATCAGAGCCATAAGTAAAGAGCCCCGAGCCTCTATCTGGTGACTTCCTGTTGATGGGGAATGCACCGAAGCCAGACTCTCCGTAGGGGACGCCATTCTGCGGTGGCAAACTGATAGGTATCATTGTGAGGTGATGTCCACGGTTGGGACATGAGTTATGTGACGCCCCCAAAATAGGTATACATCACCCATTCTGAGTTGCCAAATACATGGTACAGAAACAACTACAACTTCATTAATACAATTGTCGTGCAAAATACGACAACACACAAAACTGTGAGTTTAAATACAAATATTGTCTTCTGCATAATATCCACACTCAAATAAGTCCTCATTACAATTATTGATACACTATTTTACAAAATAGTGAGGACTACTAAAACAACTGTCTTGAACCATTACTCCACACCCCGACTAGTTCCCGCTATATTCTCGCCTCCTTAGAAGAAAATGGAACAAAAAGGAAAAGGGTGAGCTCAACTAGCCCAGTAAATAATATTATGACTAAGATAATGTACAACAAATTATCCTTAGTCTTCAACAGGAAAAATCGATAGAATACAATGTAGACAACAAGTTTTAGATCAACAATCTGCAATGGAAACAATAATTCATTAGAAGAGTTAAGTAGAGAATGAAATCTACTATCATCTATGAATTTAAAAGTCCATCATCGATATTTTATCCTCAGTAACATCAATCAATATACATCTTGAATCAAATAGTCATCTTTTGCACTACTGGGCCAAAGATATTCATCATTAGTCATGTTCATCTAAACACTGCTCATCTTTACTTCTACTACGGGCCAAAGATATTCATCATAAAATCATTCATCTTTTGCACTACGGGCCAAAGATATTCAATTATATCTTCATTTAGGACCGAGGATGATGAAAATATTTTAAAGAAAACGAATCCAAAGAAACAAAAGAATAAATATTAAGGATTCGTGCTTTTACACAATCCAAGTTCAAAAATACTTCATAAGTAATCAGAGTGGAGTAAAATTCAAGAATGATCAAAACATGGATACAATCAAAGCTAGTATCCATAATAGATATTTTGGACGAAAAATGAAAATTTAATTTTTCTGTGAATAGTGTCGTATTCGTGAATAGTGTCGTATACGTGAATAGTAACTCCGACACTAAAAGATAGAAATTTCACAAAAAATATTATCATGCTTCGTGAATAGTACTCTTGAATAGTAACTCATGAATAGTAACTCCTGAATAGTAACTCGTGAATTACTCATGAATAGTAACTCCGACATGAAAAAGTTCCAAATTTGATAAAAAGTTCCAACCAATATTTCGGCATAATGATATTGAAGAAATAATATCATTTTCGAATAAATTAACATCCCTTACCTCGTAAAAACATTACTTCTGACTGGAATACTGGATATAGTGCTGAAAGAACTTGCACCGTATAGCAATACTCAAAGTACTATAATATCACAAAATACGTTCGATATTATAGAGAGAGAAAGAGAGAGAAAACTTTAGTTTCTGGTGTGATTTTCAACTCTAACCTAAGCACCCTATTTATAGGAAATTGCTTAGAACACCAAAGCAGAAAATTTAATATAATAATAATAATATATTATATATATATATATTCCTACGCCAACCTTTGAATGCTGGAATCCCACATGTTTAACAACAAAATGAGCCCACCAAAAACGTTTTTGTTGATATAAATAATTGAAACTTCTAAAAATCAATTATTTCAGAACTTCGGAACTTCAATAATTCATAATAAATAGCCCTTTTATTAGAAAATTCGAATCTTACGACTTTTTATAAGAAATTCAATTCTCTACAACTTTGCAGAAGAAAGTTTTACTAAATTCCAAACAAAAATTGACCGAAATCTACATACGAACGATTTTACAGGCTATAATCAAATTTCAGTCAAGAAATGAGGTCCACCGACACACAAAACATGTGTTAATCATTTAATGCAACAAAAATACTCTTACTCCTCATATACTCATATATCCCACATTTATTATAAAAATATCACCATTATTTTATTATAATAATATAATAAAATATTATTTTATCAGAAAAGATAAAATATCAATTTTTAACAATTGTCACTTTAAAAATTTTCTCCATCTATATCCACATAAAAGCAATATTTTCCTCATCATATAAATCAATAATTAATTATTCACAAATAATATTACGTAATCACAATATTGACAACCAGTAGCTTCACAGGAAGAGGTGGCTTTCCAATAAGAATTTCTCCTTCTTGCGTAAGCGCAATTAGGTGACCAAACATCTCCTTAGATGTAACTTTCTAGACATTGCCAATAATGTTTTCTAATAATATTATTCGAGATAATATGAATTATTGCTTGATTATAGAAAATATCGTGTAATGACAATTATTGAAACAACGATAATATAAAATATCAACGCAAAGAATTATTGAATCAATAAAATAAAATACTAAACAAAGAATTATCGTAACAATTATTAAGTAGTGCCTTCTTATGTAAGAATCAATAATTGGTGCAATACTGTATCTTCTTGTCATGCAACAACGCGTATTATCGTGTTTTAACCACCGGGTATTCTAACAAGATAATAGCTGGTAATAATCAATCGTATTTATAAACAACTTATACTTGTCGCTTTCTTCATCCAATCACTTTCCGTTATGGGCCCACAAAAGACCTAGATCGTCGCATTTAATATTCCCCGACAAAGAAGAATATTCCATGACCAAACGAATATTCTCCGACAACAATGAGTATTTTATAACCACCTGCTTATTTTAAAATATTTGCGCATTTTACCCATAACTAACCACACTAATCAATTCAACCCTTACTATTTCAAAATGATAAATAGAGGAAATTAAATCTTCATTTATAAAAAGTTGGGGCCTTACAAGTTACATTTGGTATCAGAGCTTAGGGATATGGTCTCTGGCGGAGATCAGGGAATAGAACTAGGAGGGGAGAGACGAGTAATATCCTTCGCTAGTGTGTGTCCTACCGAAGCTAAATTTTTTGACTTAAGTTGACAAATTGTGATATGTCAATTAACCTTTGTTTTGAAGCTGTATTCTAGAATGATATCTGAAATACAGGAGATAAGCAATGTAGAAATCATGAGGACAGGGAAGATGGAATCTAAAATGAAAGCAATGTATTCTCAACTCTTTGAAATACCAAGTACGTAAATTTTGGGGACGGAATTTCATAAGGAGGGGAGATTGTAAGACCCCGAATTTTATGAAATAAAAGTATTCAATTTTTCTTATAATTACTATTCAGTAAATGATTAAATTGATAAAAGATTAAAGTTAATGGTGATATATGTAAATATTTTAAATAAGCAAATGGTTATAAAATACTCATTGTTGTCGAGGAATATTCGTTTGGTCGTGGAATATTCTTACTATCGGAGAATATTCGTACGACGGCGCAACCGTTTGTGAGCCCCATAACAGAATAACTGTCGGATGAAGAAAACGACAAGTATGAGTTTTTTTATAAGTAACGGCATTGTTGTTATCGTTAACACTGTTGGAATAACCGGTGGTTAAAATACAGTAATACGCGTGGTTGCAAAGTAGCACACGGTATTGCACAATATTTTTGAATTATTGATTCTTACTTAAGAAGGCACTACTCAATAATTATTACGGTAATTCTATCGCTCAATATTTTATTTTATTGATTCAATAATTGCTACGTTGATATTTTATATTATTGTTGTTTCAATAATTGACACTACACAATATTTCCCATTATCAGATCAATAATTCATATTATTTTAATAATATTACCAGATAACATTATTGGTAATGTCTAGAAAGTTATGTCTAAGGAGAGTTATGGTCGCCTAATTGCGCGCCAGTAAGGAGAAATCCTTACTGGAAAGCCCCCTCTTTCCTGGGAACAACCTGATTGTCAGTATTGTGATTCTGTAATATTATTTGTAAATAATTAATTATTGATTTATATGATAAGGAAAATATTTATTTATGTGGATAGAAATAGAGGAATTTTTAGGAAAGTGATAATTGTTGAAAATTAATATTTTATCTTTTCTAATAAAATAATTTATTATTATATTATAATAATATAATAATGGTGATATTTTTACAATGAATGTGTGATATATGAATAAATGAGGAGGGGGAGTAATTTTGTTACAATAAATACTAAAAACATGTTAAACATGTTGGTGGACCCCATTTTTTGACTGAAATTTGATTATAGCCTTGTAAAATCGTCTGTAGGTGAATTTCGGTCATTAAAAATTATTTGAAGTTATGAAAATTAACTTTTGATAATTTGACATATTTTTCATTAATATTTATATTTATTTGAATGTTAATGATATTTAATTTATTTAATAAGTATATTAAATGTGACGCCTCCAAAATTAGGTATACATCACCCATCTTGGGTCGCCAAATACATGGTACAGAATTCAAATATAATTTACTAATATAACTGTCGTGTACAATACGACAAAACATAAACTGTGAGTTTGAATACAAATATTATCTACTAGAGATTATACAAACTCAAAAGGAGTCCTCATTACAATTATTATCACACTATTTCACAAAATATTGAGAACTACTAATGCTATCCTCTAGACCATTACTCCGCTCCCAGGCTAGTCCCAAAGAATGTTCTCATATCACCAAGAGAACAATGAAAGAAAGGGTGAGCTCAACTAGCCCAAAGAAGAAATATTATGACTAAGATAATGCAGAATAAATTATCATTAGTCTCCAACAATGTTAAACTGATAAAATATAATAGACATCAAGTTTAACTGCAGCGGAACAAGCAATCCATTAAAAGAGTGAAGTAGAAAATAAAATCTACTATCTTTTATGATTAAAAATCTTTTTCATCACTATTATCGTTGAGACTCAGCTTAATAAATATCCCACATCATCGAATCACCCCTGCACTATGGCCAAGGATATTCTTTAGTATCACAAGCATAATTATCCATGCACTACGGGCCAAGAATATTTGTGTATTCATTAATGGTCATGATCATGCCAACAACTGTCCATCAATGCACTACGGGCCAATGAGGACTTTTACCACATCATTTGTAATATTACGGTCATGATTATACCGAATAATCCCTGGTCATAATCATACCAAGTCCATCTATGCACTACAGGCCACAGATAACTTTCAACATAATATAAACATGAGGATGATGATAATGATATAAGAATTCAATAAAACAAGTTCAAGAATTAATTTGTCCAAGAACTACTAATGTCCAAATTGTCAACATGATCTCTTGCTTTGTAGAGTAAAATTCAAGAATGATCGTAAGAATATTTCCATGAAAAGATATCGGATGAAGCGCAAATATCAAGGATATTCCACTAATTTCATGGAGTATAGAAGTCAAAACTTTAACTCATCGAGTATAATAAAGAATGGAATAACAAAAGAAATCACCATGCATGCGGTGCTTGTGATATATGCGAGTTATTCCAACAAAATACTAAATAACGGAACCAGTCGTCGCAAAATTCGCACCGGCGGTGATGTTCCAATGAATAATAAAGAATGGAATAACAATGTAAATCACCATGCATGCGGTGCCGGATAGACAGGTTATTCCAATGTAATACTAATAAGGATTTTAATCGTCCAGGTAAAACGCACAGACAGGATATTTACCTAGGTTTGGCGCCGCGGCGCCAACTCTGTGCACCGGAAAACAAATTCAGTTTATGAATTTTGTGAACTTCCCGGACGCATAACTTCTTCGTTATAAGTCCGAATTGGCTCGTTCAAAAGCCTACAGTTCACAAATTACGTAATCTACATGTTCATTCAAGAATTTTATCTATTTGACTTTGTTTTCTAAAAATTCACCTATTGGTTCATTTTTAAAGAAAACGATAAACGTTCGTGAACGTTCAATGCTCGTTTCTTCGTTCTAAGTCGGAATCCGATCATTTTCGAGTCCGCAACTCTTAAATGCCAAATATGACTTATCTCTATTGGAAAACAATGGTTTTGTGATTAAACACAAGATTTAACTTCCATTTCGAGAATTTTACGAATTCGACGATTATCGTCCAATCGTGCAAATTCTGGCAATTCTTCATTCTTATGATTTGTTCAACATTACAAATGAACTTCATTCATCATGTGAACATCTTAACATACTTAATACAAAAACTTATATTCATTGTTGGATTTTGACTTATTCTTCATGAGCTTACAACTTGTCAAATTATAAACTACTTAAGATTTGATTATTCATGACTTATGACAATTTGAGTTTCTTAATCATCATACTTTATATGTTCTTCACATATAACTTTACTTATGTATACATGATACATATAATCATATAAGTTCTTAATTCACTTCTCTTATTACAAGATCATATTTTCATACTTAACATTCAAGGTTAACTTATAATAAGTTTATAACTTTTATAAGTTCAAATGACTTATTGCCAACTTATGTGGCTTAAGTTTATGACTTATTCATTCTTCTTACTTCTTAACATCCATGTTCCTTAATTCCAACTTTTCTTATCCACCTATCATGGTAGAGATAGAAGATAATAGAGAAGAAGTCTTACTTTTGTGTAGTCTTGGTAAGGTAGCTTTCTTCTTCTTCTTACTTATGGAAATGACTTATTGGTAGCTTATTCTCTCTAACACTTAAGCACTTTTGAATTGTTTGTTTATTTAAACAAGTGTTAAATGGCTTGTAAGCCTTCTATATTTATAGAAATTACAAAGCTAGGGTAGTTTGGTCTTTAAATCATCCCACCTCCTTAAGCCACCTCCTTACTATTCATTACTTGGCTAGCACAACTCTTATCCTACACTTGGTCATTACTTTAACTTGGTCATTACATTAACTTGGTCACTACTCTTAATACTTGGTCATTACTATAACCACATTAATATGGTTTGCCCTATGGGTCATAAAACTCATGGATTCTACCTTGGGCTTACATTAAATCATCCTTTGGGATTTGCATTAATAAACCTAGTTTGTTCATTCATTAATGATTGGGCCTCTCCCTTTAATTCTCTTGGACTTGTATATAATTGTTAACCAATCATCCAAGTCCATTAACATTTCTTAATACATATTGTTGATGTATTATTTTCGTATTCTAATTCATATAGAATTTATATATGGTATTTCATCCTTCCTACAAACTCGTATAATACTTAGTATTATACTCGTTTTCATTACTCTGTACAATACCAAGTATCATACAATTATTACTTATTTCTTACCACTTCGCCTTACTTAAAGTTTATAAATTAAGTCCATGTTTAATTATTACATTTTCCATAACTAGATTTTTATTACATAATCCATCTTACCTTGTTATTCCATCATTACGTATTTCTGGAAACTCAAAATTATATCTCGAGCAAATCTGGACCGATGAATAGTGTTTTTTGGAAAATTTCTGGAAAACTTTTATTTTCGCCTTGAAAATTCAAACACTTTAATTCATCCACGTAGTTCAAATACTACGACATTCTAACATCAATAGGTTATACAATGACAACCATCTTGATAACATACGGAATATGATTTTATTATTATTTAATTTAATAAAATCATTTTACAATAAGATCCGAATTTCTAATTTTACATTCTTCCCCCTTATAAAGATTCTGTCCCCAGAATCTAGTCTTACTTTAATCAAATAGATGAGGAAAATTTTTCTTCATTTTTTCTTCTAGTTCCCACGTTGCTTCTTCAGCATCGTGGTTCTTCCATACTACCTTTACTGATGGTATTACCTTGTTCCTCAGAACTTGTTCCTTTCTATCAATGATCTGCATCAGCGACTCTTCATATGATAAGTCTTTCTGGATACGAATCGGCTCATACTCGATTACATGCTTATAGTCCGGCTTATATGGACGTACTACAAATACGTGAAACACGTTATGTATTCATTCTAGGTCTGGAGGTAATGCTATCATATAAGCTACCTCTCCCACCCATTTTAACACCTCAAAAGGTCCTATAAACCTTGGACTTAACTTTCCTTTCTTTCCAAAGCGTATCTTTCCTTTCTAGGGAGATACCTTTAGAAACACATACGAGCCCACCTCAAACTCTCGACTTAGTCTATGTGAGTCCGCATACTTCTTATGTCTGTCCTGAGCTGTGACGAGACACATCCGAATTAACTTTACCACATCCGTTGTCTGCTGCACCAATTCTGGTCCTAGCATCCGGCGTTCTCCCACCTCATCCCAACATAAAGGTGTTCTGCACTTTCTCCCATACAGAGCTTCATACGGTGGCATACCTATGCTTGCATGATAACTGTTGTTATACGCAAACTCTACTAGTGGTAGGTGATCATCCCAACTACCCTTAAAATCCATGACGCAAGACCTCAACATGTCTTCTAACGTCTGAATTGTCCTTTCGCTCTGCCCATTGGTTTGTGGATGATAAGCCGTACTTAACCTCAGTTGCGTTCCCAACTGTTCTTGTAAATTCCTCCAAAAGTTCGATGTGAATCGTGGATCACGATCTGACACAATCGATACCGGTACTCCATGTCTAGAAATAATTTCCTTAACATAAAATTTAGCTAACTGGTCTAAGTTATACTTGACCCTAATTGGCAAAAAGTGAGCTGACTTCGTCAACCGGTCCACTATTACCCAAATCGAATCGTACCCTTTTTGCGTCGTCGGAAGTCCCACCATGAAGTCCATCGTGATATGCTCCCATTTCCATTCTGGAATC
The DNA here is from genome assembly GCA_020205615.1 of Panax quinquefolius. Lineage (NCBI taxonomy): Eukaryota > Viridiplantae > Streptophyta > Magnoliopsida > Apiales > Araliaceae > Panax > Panax quinquefolius. The sequence continues at coordinate 94,735,696 of CM035173.1, read as the reverse complement.
TCCAATGACTGTACTAAGCCACTGGGTCGTTGATGTTCGGCCTTAACTTTTTGACAAGTTAAGCACCTACTCACATACTCTACTATTTCTCTCTTCATGTTTGGCCACCAAAAACTCTGTCGAAGGTCTTGATACATCTTAGTGCTACCAGGATGTATCGAATACCTCAAACTATGAGCTTCTTGTAACAATTGCTCCTTTAATTCCGTCTCATTCGGAATCCAAATTCTTACCCCAAATCTTAATAATCCCTAATTATCAAGACTATACTTAGTATCTTCCTTCTCGGATAACCACTTCTTCATTTGGTTACACTCGTTCGTCTTGAGTTGTACCTCCTTAACTCTTTCTACGATGGTAGATTGCATCTCCGTCGCAAAGAGTAACTGCCCCGAATCACTTGGCATCTTGACTTCTATTTCCATTCTAGCCATCTCTGTTATTAACTCATTTTGAATCATTAACATAGATAACTTTTCCTGACCCTTTCTATTTAAGGCGTCGGCAACTACATTGGCCTTTCCAGGGTGATACATGATTTCACAATCATAATCATTTATTAACTCCAGCCATCTTCTCTGTCTCATATTCAACTCCTTCTGAGTGAAGATATACTTTAGACTTTTGTGGTCCGTATATATCTCACATTTTTTCCCATAAAGATAATGTCTCCATATCTTTAGGGCAAACACTACCGCGACCAGTTTCAGATCATGAGTAGGATAAACTTTCTCATAATCCTTCAACTGCCGAGATGCATACACAATGACTTTGCCATACTACATAAGCACACAACCAAGTCCTCTATGCGAAGCATCACTATACACTACAAAATTTCCCGTGTCATCTGGCAATGACAAAACAGGCGCTTCACTTAATCTTTTCTTCAGTTCTTGAAAACTGTCCTCACATTTATCCGTCCATACATATTTCACCGTCTTCCTTGTTAAATTAGTTAACGAGGTAGCTATATTCGAAAAATCTTGGATAAATCTTCGATAGTACCCTGCTAAACCTAGGAAACTCCGTACCTCGATTAAGTTTTCGGTTGTTCCCAATTTATTACTTCGCTTCCACCTTCGGCCGGATCCACTTTGAAATCCCTCTTGGTTAATGACATGACCTAAAATCAAGCACTTTTTCCACCAAAATTCACATTTAGTGAATTTCGCATATAACTTCTCATTCCTTAGTGTCTCCAACACTAATCTTAAGTGTTCAACATGATCTTCTGGCGTCTTAGAATAGACTAGAATATCATCAATAAACACAACGACGAACTTGTCCAAATATGGTTTGAACACTCTGTTCATCATGTCAATAAATGCAGCAGGTGCATTCGTCAACCCAAATGACATCACCAAAAACTCGTAATGACCATAACGAGTCCTGAATGCAGTCTTTGGTACATCTTCCTTCCTAACCTTCAACTGATGATACCCCATCTGCAAATCTATTTTAGAAAAATACTTTGCCCCTTTCAATTGATCAAAGAGATCATCGATCCTGAGCAATGGGTATTTATTCTTTATTATTAACTCGTTCAACTCCTGATAGTCGATACAAAGCCTTAATGATCCGTCTTTCTTCTTGACAAACAACACCGGTGCTCCCCACGTCGAAACACTTGGTTGAATGTACTTCTTGTCCAATAGTTCCTGTAACTGAACCATTAGTTCTTTCATTTCCATAGGCGCCATACGGTATGGTGCCCTTGAGACTGGTGCTGCTTCTGGCACAATGTCTATCACAAATTCGATCTCCCTATCCGGCGGTAAACCCGGTAACTCACTTGGAAATACATCCATGAATTCGTTTACTATAGGTATTTGTTCCATGGTTGCTCCCATTCTCTGGGTATCAACAACATGGAATAGGTAACCTACACAACCCTTCCTTAAGAGTTTTCTAGTTTGTGTCATCGTAAGGCAACACAGACATCCCGGCAATTTACTATCATAAAATACTACAGGAGGTTGCTTCAACGTCCTGATTCTCACACATTTCTTTTGGCAATCTATAATTGCCCCATGGTTAATTAACCAATCCATCCTGAGAATTACGTCGAATTCTCCTAACTTTATCGGTATTAAATCTACTGATAACTTACAACCACGTACATCTACACAACAACTCCTATGAATATCTTCAACAGGAATTATCTCTTCATTTGCTACCTTAATGTTCAAAGGTATAAGCAATTTTTTGGGAAATAATTCTAGTCGTCTAGCAAAATCACATGATATAAATGAACATGTAGTACCCAAATCAAATAGCATGTATGCATTTATATTGTTGATCGGAATAATACCTGCAACCACATCCCCTGATGCCACCGCATCTTGGACCGTCATATTAAAAGTGCGGGCCATTGATTTCCCCGGCTGAGCTGGACCATTAATAGATAACTTACCGCTATTAGTTCCCTTATTTCCTTCTGTCCCCTTCTTCGGCCAGTTCTTTGCTATGTGGTCAGTTGATCCACATACAAAGCATCCGTGATTTTTCTTCGGATTGGGACAGTTAGGCGAAATGTGCCCTTCCTATCCATAATTATAATATATCACCTTTCCTCTGAGACAGACTCCTAAGTGAGTCTTCCCGCAGGTTTTACAGGCCTCCATCCTCCTCTTAGAATCCCCTTGTTTTACTCTGGTATTCGCAGAGTTAAAGCCCTTCCTCTTCCTCGCCCGTTGCCACTTCCACCGGCTCCTCTCGCTCTTGGTTCCTCCATCAACCTTGCCCTTGTTTTTCTTATCCTTGTGGTACTAGTGAGAGCCTCATTCCCACCTTCTAATTATTGCCTTTTCGAGTATGGTTCCAAAGGAAGTACTTTGGAACACGTAGATTCTACTATAGAGCTGTGGTTTCAAGCCCTGCTAGAATCTTCTAGCCTTTCTCACTTCAGTGTCCACTTGATGTGGAGCGAATCATGCCAGTTCATTAAACTTGGCAGCATACTGGAGAACTGTCATATCCCCTTGTCTTAATTCAAGAAACCTCATCTACATCCTCCCTTGCATACTCGTGGGAAAAGAGTTCTCGAAGAAAATCTCCTTAAACCACTCCCACGTTAGGTTTCCTATATCGGCCCTAGCCTGGTTTACCTCCCACCAGAAGTTGGCCTCTCCTTTCATCAAATAGGTTGCAAAGGCAACCTTTTGACCCTCCTCAACATTTGCTATTATAAATGCTTTCTCGATTTCTTTTACCCAAGTCTGGCTTATAGGTCCGTAGTTCCTTTGAACTCCCATGGACCTACACTTTTAAAATCCTTAAAAGTAGTAGCTCGTACTACTCCAGGAATCACGAGTACATTAACCCCCGTTCTATTAAATGCAGCCATTAAAATATAAACGAACTCCTGCATTGGATTAACTGGACCACCCTCCGGTTGGTTAACATTAGCGCCCTGATTTCGTTGTCTCCTTCTTGGCGGCATTTTGCTGTTAAGAAAACAACACTTCATTATTACTTTATTCTCGTTAGTTTGTTATTATTTGTAATAAAACAATAACTCATACTCATTACTCAACATATTCCATAAAAAGACTTATATTGATTCATAACTTGTAGTTTAAAACTACATTGTTTACATTACCCACCTTTTTAGTCCGATTACATTACCATCCATGAATTACTTTCCAAAATTGGGATTTACAAAAACTACCCTTTGTTATACAAAAGAGGGTTTTACGTCACTACTAGATACATAATGATTACATATCTAATCTACTCTAGCTATTGCTAGACTACATCTGTCGTAGGGCATTCTCGAAATCCTTGCGGCCGAATTCCAAGCAATAACATCTCTTGATAGTGTGTTGGGTGCGTCCGTCTGCTTCTATCTCGATATCCACTACCCGTCATTGAAATCTACATGAGAACTCCTATGTATATAGGACATCCTCTCCAACTTCCGCTGCTTAGTCTTTAGCTCTTGCTTGAGCTCAAAGACTTCACCTTTCAGCTCTCGGACCTTGTCCTTAGCTAGAACTCTATCATCATGTTCCTCTTCCCACATTCCCTCTATGCTAGCCTTATCCTCATGGATAGCTTGGAGTTCCTCTTTCAACTCCTTAACCACTTGGTAGTAATGGACATTCCTATCCAATACCGACATGAACAATGCCTTCATTGATTCCCCCGTAAACATTTCCTCAGTAGGTGGAACCTGGTCCTCTGTAGGTGGAACCTGGTCAAAGGACATCACGTCCACCTCCTCTTCTAGCATGACATCAAATATAGACATGTAGTCTAAATCGTCCGAGTCTCAAGACTCGATTGTCACCAACTCTGGTTCTACAGCTACGGGATTTGGTAGTATCTATACCTGATTAACTGAATCCTCGCTCACTACATGTATATCTCTATACATATCATTTTCTCCTGACATCCACAATAAAACAATATGGTTTGATTAGTACACGTCAGTAAAATAATACAAATACAAATCATAATATAATGCATTTTTATAAGGTTACTTTTCATCTTTTACTTCTTTATTCTTTCTTAAGGTTATGACTTAAGGTTCTACTTTCCCCCTTAAGTTTTATAACCGGCTTTGATACCAACTTGTAGCGCCCCCAAATACGGGTATCTTCCAACCCGACAGATGGTGCTATACTGTACAACATTTATACATTCATTCATTTGAAAAGTCTCAAAGAACGAATATAACTTCTATATATTTAAAGTAATATTTACATTTCCCAGGTTCTATACCCATTACAAAGGTTCTTTGTCATAATATCAGTTACATTACAACAATACACCTATACTATTACAAGACAGCTTAGTAATCTGCCTTAGCTTTTCCTTTATCCTTTTTCGATCCTTCGGGACGTTCAGTCTTAGCTGCATATATATGGTTCAAGCAAGAGTGAGCATAACTAGCTCAGCAAGTATAACAATTTAATAACAACATGCTTGACACATATAAATCGTATATCTTCAATAACTGAACAATAGTTATGAAGTACTATTGATAACTCAAAATAGCACTCCATCTTTTCTTTCAAAATATTTTACAATAATAACAATATTTAATAAAACATTTACTCCGGTCAAAGACCTCGAGTATTCATTCTTTATTGGAAAAGGACAACCCGTAAGCAAGTTCAGTGGCTTGATATTTCTTACGAGCACTTCTAGGTGATCACTATTGTACTCTATGTTGATCAACACTACATCCATTAAACGTATGCACGTTTAAGCGGTTAAGCAACCTCACGTGCACATCGTTTTACCGACAAAACATATGTTTAACATTTCAGTCTTCTTTTGAAAACCATATCAAGTAGTTGACAAAAGATAGCAACATTTGATAATACATGAATAGATTATCAATACATCAAGTCTAGCCAAAGGAATTGGCTTTAACTTCAACATACTTCAATTCATGCGAAAGAATACATGAACTTCAAAAACTTGTTCAGATTGAACTGAGACAAGAGTTAGAATACTTGTCTTTAGCGTCTGCGGTATATTAACTTTATGTTCAAGTCGTTCAAGTCTCTACAATACATGATCACATAATGCCTTACATTAGGTCACATATAATCAAGTATGTATATGACTATATTATACCTTCCATTTCAATCTAATTGTGTATTAGATTCAGTTACTATTCGTTCCGGTTTATCATTATCCTTGCATTTATATTCGACTAGGTTATCTCAACCTTTATACAACATCCTTAAGGTTTAACAAAGTTTAAATATTGTTATATTACATTCCTTAAGTTGTGTTTACTTTTAAATCAATTGGCTTTCTTTTCTTTGTACTTAGAAACCTTCATTGCTATCCTTGTTCTGAGATTGGCACTGCGACGCCAGCTTTATATTTACATCTCGCACTGTGGCGTGAGCTTATAACATCACTGTCCTGGACTTGGCGCTGCGGCGCGAGTCCTTACTTAATGGGCCACGCTGCGGCGCCACTCTCTAGAGGATTTTGGTATTGTACATGGCGCTGCGGCGCCACATATTGTACTATGGTTTGCGCTGCGACGAACTCTTGCAATGTGCTCGAACACTTGCTCCACACATCATGGTAGCGACTTCGTTTTGCCTAGGTTTGGCCATGGCTTCAACTCATGCACCGAAAAAACAAATTCAGTTTGTGAATTTTGTGAACTTCCTGGACGCATAACTTCTTCGTTATAAGTCCGAATTGGCTCGTTCAAAAGCCTACAGTTCACAAATTACGTAATCTACATGTTCATTCAAGAATTTTATCTATTTGACTTTGTTTTCTAAAAATTCACCTATTGGTTCATTTTTAACGAAAACGATAAACGTTCGTGAACGTTCAACGCTCGTTTCTTCGTTCTAAGTTGGAATCCGGTCATTTTCGAGTCCGCAACTCTTAAATGCCAAATATGACCTGTCTCTATTGGAAAACAATAGTTTCGTGATTAAACACAAGATTTGACTTCCATTCTGAGAATTTTACGAATTCGACGATTATCGTCCAATCGTGCAAATTCTGGCAATTCTTCATTCTTATGATTTGTTCAACATTACAAATGAACTTCATTCATCATGTGAACATTTTAACATACTTAATACAAAAACTTATATTCATTGTTGGATTTTGACTTATTTTTCATGAGCTTACAACTTGTCAAATTATAAACTACTTAAGATTTGATTATTCATGACTTATGAAAATTTGAGTTTCTTAATCATCATACTTTACATGTTCTTCACATATAACTTTACTTATGTATACATGATACATATAATCATATAAGTTCTTAATTCACTTCTCTTATTACAAGATCATATTTTCATACTTAACATTCAAGGTTAACTTATAATAAGTTTATAACTTTTATAAGTTCAAATGACTTATTACTTGACTTATGTGGCTTAAGTTCATGACTTATTCATTCTTCTTACTTCTTAACATCCATGTTCCTTAATTCCAACTTTTCTTATCCACCTATCATGGTAGAGATAGAAGATAATAGAGAAGAAGTCTTACTTTTGTGTAGTCTTGGTAAGGTAGCTTTCTTCTTCTTCTTACTTATGGAAATGACTTATTGGTAGCTTATTCTCTCTAACACTTAAGCACTTTTGAATTGTTTTCTTATTTAACCAAGTGTTAAATGGCTTGTAAGCCTTCTATATTTATATAAATTACAAAGCTAGGGTAGTTTGGTCTTTAAATCATCCCACCTCCTTAAGCCACCTCCTTACTATTCATTACTTGGCTAGCACAACTCTTATCCTACACTTGGTCATTACTTTAACTTTGTCATTACATTAACTTGGTCACTACTCTTAATACTTGGTCATTACTATAACCACATTAATATGGTTTGCCCCATGGGTCATAAAACTCATGGATTCTACCTTGGGCTTACATTAAATCATCCTTTGGGATTTGCATTAATAAACCTAGTTTGTTCATTCATTAATGATTGGGCCTCTCCCTTTAATTCTCTTGGACTTGTATATAATTGTTAACCAATCATCCAAGTCCATTAACATTTCTTAATACATATTGTTGATGTATTATTTTCGTATTCTAATTCATATAGAATTTATATATGGTATTTCATCCTTCCTACAAACTCGTATAATACTTAGTATTATACTACGCTTTTCATTACTCTGCATAATACCAAGTATCATACAATAATTATTTATTTCTTACCACTACGCTTTACTTAAAGTTTATAAATTAAGTCCATGTTTAATTATTACATTTTCTATAACTAGATTTTATTACATAATCCATCTTACCTTGTTATTCCATCATTACGTATTTCTAGGAAACTCAAAATTATATCCCGAGCAAATACCGATGAATAGTGTTTTTCAGAAAATTTCTCGGAAAACTTTTATTTTCGTCTTGAAAATTCAAACACTTTAATTCATCCACGTAGTTCAAATATTACGACATTCTAACATCAATAGGTTATACAATGACAACCATCTTGATAACACACGGAATATGATTTTATTATTATTTAATTTAATAAAATCATTTTACAATAAGATCCGAATTTCTCGGTCGTTACAAGTTCGGCTAGTTTATTTGTTAAATTATAAACATTAGCCAACATAATTTGAGAGAGAGAAAGAGCTAGAAACAAGTAATCAAGAGCAATCCAAAGCAAATCATAAGAGTTTTAGCAAGAACGCAAAGAACGAAAAGGTAATATTTCGTAAACATTAGTCTTTGATCTTTTCGATTTATTTTTCGTAGAGGATCGTAGATTGGTGGAGCATGTATCTTCCAGAGGAATAAGAATGTTATTAATGATTAAAGCATTGATAAGTCATGTTTAAGTAGAAATCGTAAGTGGTTACATAAGTTTAAACCGAAGAAACCTTTGAACGTTAACTTGGTTGTTGATGGAAAAATTGAAAACCATCATTGATAAGGTATGTGCATCTTGCTTGGTTAGGATGTAGATGATGAATCAATGGAATTTTTCCATTTGATTTGGCATATAGAACACGAGTAACGAAGTTATGGCAAAATTTCCGAGATGAGGCGTTATATGTTGAAAACGTAGAAATCTCTGATTAGTAGTCGAAAGTTGCCGTGTAACTTGGAAACTTTCGTTTTCAATGGAATAACGTGAGATAGGGTATTCAAGAGTCATGAACTCAAGAATCGTCGCATTCCGACTTATAACAAAGAAAACGAGATATGAACGCTCACGAATGATAAACGAACGCTTAATAATGAACTAATCGGTGAATTCCATGTTAAAAGATTCGAAAATGAAATATTTTCTGATGATATCATAGTGCACATGAATTAGGAGCTAATGGCTTTTGAATGAGCCAATTCAGATGTAAAACAAAAAAATTTATTAGCCCGGGAAGTTCGTAGAAAAACCAAACTGTCAAAACCAATCGAGGCTCGGGGGCGCCACAAATGCCTTGACCCCAAGATAAACGCCGCGCCGCAGCGATCTTAAAGGGCATGAGCTACTAGAGAGTGGCACCACAGCGCCACTAATGTATAAGGATCTCACGCCGTAGTGCCGAGACCGGGTAGGACACACGGCTAATTGGCACCGCAGCGCTAATAGTGAGTATAAGGCTGGCGCCGCAGTGCCGGTTGTGTAGCAAGGTTGAGAAAGATAGGTTTTGTAAGCCCAATTGTTTTGAAACGAATAGTAGAACATGTATGTAGTTCATATACATGTTAAGACCATTCCTATATCACATATATAGTGATGACCTTAGAAATTAATTGTTGTTTAACTAGTAATTAAACAAAGAACATAAAGAGTAAGAAAGTAAATTGTATTCAACATTGTTACTTCACCAATGATGGTCGAGTTTTGGTTAATAACGTAAGAACGTTAACAAGCCGTAATGAAGGATAGTAAGTCGAATTGACATTAATTAATGAAATAAATTCCTTTAAGACATAGAAGAAAAGGAAGTTGGTAATAACAATGTGATTAGATTGTTTGGTAGCTAATTACAGTGTGCTATGTGAATATATCATGTAGATTCTGTAAAGACTGAGAACTGTTGAATATTATATTCGAAGATGCTTGAAGGAAAGTTTTCTTAACACTTGTCTAACCTTCCTGTTAGCCAAGTTTTCAGTGATTTATGTTCTGAGATGCATGAATTATTTTACGAAAGGGTAGATGCCAGTTTTAACTCAGCTAAACTATTTTTAAGAGTTAGATTGATTTGTTTACAAGTATTTCGATATAAAACTATTAACGCTATCCTATGCCAAGTATTTGGTATGGATTCAAAGGTAAGTTTGTATATGAACAAACAAAGGTATTTTACATCGATTATTCGATGGGCACGCGATGTTGCCAAAACTTAAACATAAATACGTTTAACGGATGAATATTGATCAACATAGAGTACTATAGGCTGATCACCTAGAAGTGCTCATAAGAAATATTGGATGTACGACCTTAGTGCCGGGATGTCATTTTCATGTACGAAAACGAAAAGAGTATGATCATGGTCTTTCGATCAGTTCAGAATTCCTAAGCTATTATATATACTTTGGAATTGTTGTTATGAAATGGGAAGTGCTAGTCAATGTTTCATAGTACTTCATAGTTATTTGTTCAGTTATGGAAGATAATCATATAATTCTCAACGTGGTATTTATATTATCCTTTGTTAGACTTGTTGAGCTAGTAATGCTCACTTCTTGCTTGAATTATATGATTGCAGCTAAGGTCGAACGAACTGATGGTTCTAAGAAAGATAAAGGCAAGGCTAAGATGGATAATTAGTTATCCTGTAATAGACTAGAATGTTTGTATGTATTATACTTATGAACAACGAATAATATATTCGGTTTCCGAACCTGAGAAAGGTTTTATTATAAATGTAATAAGAATGTAGTTAATACACTCATTGTATTGTTGTTTTAATGGAATGAATGTATGATTATGAGTACCGTGTAGGATCTTTCGAGTTGGAAGATACCTTGATTTAGGGGCGTCACATGTTGGTATCAAAGCATTAGGTTATAAAACTTAAGGGGGGAAGAACCTTAGGCTAATAACCTCATTAGGAAAGGAGAAGTCCGAAGGAATTGAACTCGTGTCAAATGAGTTAATTTAGTATTGAGGAAACTCAGTACTGAAAGATTTAAAAGATGGAAATTAACCCTAAATAAATTAAATGTGATTTGTGCTTATATTATTATGTATTATGTACTAATCAACATGTTATGTGTTATTGTAGATGTCCATTGATAGCTACATGTATAGGGATATACATGTGGTGAGTGAAGAGTCCGTGAACAGAGTAGAGCCTGTACCTATGCCCGTGGCGGAAGTACCATTAGTGATTCTAGAAGAATCAGAGCCAGAGGAGTACCTTTCCGAGGAGGACAATTCTGAGGGAGTTATGAGATTGGCATCATACCTTAATATGATGATTAATGGGGAGGAAGATATGGAGGTAACATCGGTTAATACGGTGGTACGGTTTTCAAAAGAAGACTGAGTATGCTAAAAAATTGTTTTGTCGTCAAACGACAAGCACGTGAGGTTTCCAAAACTTAAACGTACATACGTTTAAAGAAAGTAGTGTTGTACAACATAGAGTACTATAGGCTGATCACCTAGACATGCTCGTAAGTAATGCCTGACTTACGGACTTGGTGTCGGGTTGTCCTTTTCAAAGAAAGTATAAAATGATCAAGGTCTTGGACCGAAATATATGTTAAACGAACGTGGTTCATTGTGAAATATTTTGAAGGAAATTGAAGTGCTATTTTGAATTATCAATAGTACTTCATAACTATTATTCAGTTGTTGAAGATATACAATTTTTATGTTTCAAGCATATTATTTAAATGGAATTGTCATACTTGCTGAGCTAGTTATGCTCACACTTGCTTGAACCATACGAATGCAGCTAAGACCGAACGGACCGAAGGATCCGGTAAAGATAAAGGGAAGGCTTCGACTTCATCATACATTAATTCATGCGCAAGATACATGAATCACAAAGCTTGTCCATAATGAACATAGACAAGGGTTAGAACACTTGCCTTTAGCGTCTGCTACTATTATTATACTTTTCCTTTGAGTCTTTAGAGTATCTACAATACATGATCACATAACGTACCACATAAGGTCATATATAATCAAGTAAGTTTACTACTATATCTTACCCTTCTTCGCAATCTAATTGTTCATTAGATTGTTTAACATGAAAGTAGTATGCATACAAGCCAATCATGTATGATGATAAAACATATACTTTGTAATCAATCTTATTTATTTATTAATAAAAGAATTATTTATTAAATGCATTTATTATCTACATGGTGCTGTTTTAATAATATGTGATAAACTCATAGTTTTAAGCAATGCTTTTAGAATCATGATGAGATCATGCTAATGAGATCTAAATTCTTAGATAGCTTAAAACTAAAATGTTCCCAATCAATGGATTACTAAAAAGGGGATTAGTGAATCTAGATAGATTGGTACGTACGTTGCTTGCTCATTGGATGAGGATGATTGATCTCGTGATCATTTGTGTGGAGACACTAAAGCAAGTATGTAGGTGCTTATTAGAGAATAAGTTCACTGAACATGACTCACTAAGGAATACCTAATGGAGTTTTACTTGACTGTCAATAGGAATTCCTGTAGTGATAGTAGTACTAATGATCTTTAGACTTGAGATCATCATAGTATCTTATATATAATTAATTACACTTTGACTTATTCCTTAAGACTCTTAGAGTATATCAAAGGGTATGCTTGGGTGTAATAAGTTATATATGAAGATAATGAATGATCAATAAAGAATTTACCACTTCTAGTAAAGAAGAGAATGTCTATGTGATTCGATAAATGACAACCCAGAATCCTTGGCGATGTAGAATGAAATTAGAAAGTATTTTCTAATTTGCATTCATTAGGAGTTAATGCATTTAGGAATCGAAATATATATAATTAAATAAAATAAGACTTGATAATAATTCCATGTATATTTAATTGGGGCATCAGTATGGTGGAAGGATTGAATTGTTTATAACTATTAACTCAAAAGGTTTTTTTATGATTAATGTTGAAATCTATATTATCCGGAAAGTCGTTGATCGCTAGGGAGGCTTATCCCTATTGTAGAATAAATATTATTTATTTAAATAAATTAATCATTTAATTTATTTATTTAAATAAGATTAAATTGTTCTAATTAATTTATTCACAATCGATTTAATATGGAGAACCAAAGGGTCACACCATAAAAGGAAGAATAATTATTTAAGAATTTAATTGCATAATCGTAATAATATGTTAAGTATATTTAATTTAATCTTTGGTGATCGAATAGATTAAATGGCTTAATATTTATTATTTAATATTTTAGAAATATTAAATATAAATTAATAAGAGAGTTTCTTAATATTATTACAATTATTATTATTTTAATTTCTAAAAAGTTTAGAAATTAATTTAATATAAATCTTTCTCATTTATTCCTAATAGGATTAGGAGGAAAAATTAGTTAAAGGAGTTTAATTAATTATCCCTAATAGGATTAGGGAGCCCATTTAATTAAAAGAGTTTAATTAAATAAATAATACCTTATAACATATATCAGATATACGTAATTCTAATTGTTGGAGAGTACGCCCCTTTTTCTATAGAGATAGAAAAAAGCTAGGGGTTTAATGCCCAATACACCATTCTTCTTGAAAATTCTTATTCCTTGGTAGATCACCTCTAGAGGCCATACACTTGGGTGGCTTACATTGATCAAAAGAAGAAATCTACCTGGAGATTCAAGGAGATCGTGGAGAAGTAGGAGGTGAACTCTTACATGTGGAAGCTCGTATCTACAAGGGTATGATTCCATAACTTCTTGTTCTTCGTTTTAATTAATAATATGCATAAAGGATGATCTGGGTAAATGATTTGTGAAAAATTTTAAAATCTAATTTTATTTTGCTTCTGCTATTTTTGTAATTTGATTGCTACTTTGTTTTTCACAAAACCTTACAGTGGTATCAGAGCCAAACTTTATGCAAATTATTAATTGTTATGATTCCATATATGTATGGGTATATATTTTGAATAATTTATTGGACAAAATTTGTTGTATAAAATTATTATTTTATAAAAGAAAAAAAAAAATATATATATATATATATATATATATAATGGCATGACCAGGATCATCATTTAATATCTGCAGGTGATATATTATATCTGCAGGTGATATATATATATATATATATATATATATATATATATATATATATATATATATATAATTCACGTCAGTGGCATGACCAGGATCATCATTTAAAATCAAATCTCCTGGAAACATTATATATATAATGTGATTGTTATGTTAACATGTTTTTTCTTGGGCCACACGAATTATATAATATTATAAATTAGATAGTTTGCATGGTCACGTGGAAAGCCAAATCCTTCTGCAACTTCATGGAATATGTTGGAAATCTATTTGATATATATTAATATATATATTATATACTTGTTTATAATAATAAACATGATTCATATATGGTGATTTAGGAAACAAGAGATCTGGTGCCACGCGAATTCCGTTAGTATGATAATATTATATATATATATATAATATTACCATAATAATTTTATAATTAAAATAAAGAGTTTATTTTAATCTTGAAATTGGATTTCATGCAACATAATAATGCCCATTAAATGATATTCATATATATATGGAATGATTTTATTTATTGATACATATGATGATATGTATGATAATAAATGGGGTTGATTATAGACTATTGACCAATGTGATTGAATTTATTTTGGTTGAATGTTTGAATGAATGAGTTTTATTAAATGGGGTCTGCGTACCTCATCTTTTCTGATTTTCTTCTTGATGTAAAAATCTCTCTCTCTCTCTCTCTCTTATGTACCCCCCCTTGACTGCTGATCAAGGTTTCTATTTAAATGTAAAAGTTTAATGTAATAGGATTAGTTAGAATTTTTTCGAAGAACCGAAGATCAAGGAGAAAAAGAGCACTCGAAGACCTGTTTGTAATGGAGCATGAGTTTAAATGTAATAGTTATATTTAAATATTTATTCTTGCACCCTAAGGTTTGACCTTTTTGTTCACTTGGTGGCTCTAGTGAACCAAACTAGAATAAAAGTCCATAATCAATCCGGGTAGAATATAGTATTCTATATGTGCATGCTAGTATTATATATATTATATATTATGCAAACATGTTTCGCATGTTTAATAATATAACACGTATTTTATAAATATATTTGCATGCGCGCTAAACAAGATGAGACAAATAATAACAAATCCCTCAAAGTTTTTATATTAAATCTTAAGCGTTCAAAGATATTTAGAATATCGAACGTCGCCTTCTAGCATGATAAAATTAATAGAGTATTAAATATTTAATATGAGTTTGTTGTGTCACCACAAGGCATGTATTAAGTATTTAAGATGTTAATTTATCACATTTGATGCTTATAAAGAAAATTGAACAATATTATTTTGTTGTGTCACCACAAGGACAATAATTTTATTTTTTGAATATATAGAAGTGCTAGGTTGGACTTAACTTAGATAATTTTGATTCGGATGTGCCACCAATTGATCAAAAGAATCTAAGAGGCAAAACATAAGGAGTTACATGATGATATAATTGACAAGGAGTTGTCTACCTATTTATTTATATATAGTTTGTTATGTCACCACAAGGCTATATATATTTGAAATGGGATCCTTATTCTTACTAGCAAAAACTTTAATTAGATTTTTTCGAACTATATAAATGAGGGTAATATAGTTTGAAGAAAATAGTGGGAGATACCAATATTAAATATGACCTAATTTATTTTGGTAATTAATTAAATAAATGTTTGCTAAAATATTGTCTTTTTACATGCAGAATTTTGAAAATGTCACATTCACTAATTTCATTATTAGCATACTTAATGCTAACAAATTAATGGGACCAAATTACACCTGATTTGGTTAAGGAATCGAAAATTATTCTCCTTTCTTTGAAAAAGATTTCTTATATCCTAAATTACCTGCACTGCAAAAAGTTGCGTTGACGACCTCTCGAGGAAGAGATTGCTACTTTTAAACAGTGGCAAGATGACGCATATGTGGCTCAATGCATCATGCTCGCATCCAAGAATAAAGAGCTTCAGCGTCAGCATGAAAACATGGATGCTCCTACTATACTGATGCACTTGCAAGAGCTGTATGGTGAGCAAAGTAGGACTGCTAGATATGAGATATCTAAGGAGCTCTTCCGATCTCGGATGACCGAGGGTACTACTGTTGAGACTCATGTCCTAAAGATGATTAATTTGATTGAACGTCTTGGACATATTGGGTTCGTCATGGATGGGGAGTTCAGTCAAGATTTGATCTTGCAGTCACTCCCTGACACCTTCTCATAATTTGTTGTGAATTTTCACATGAATAAGTTGGACGTCAGCTTGCCTGAGTTACTTAACATGTTGAAAACTACTGAAGGTCACTTCCCATCCAAGAAGAACCATGTCTTACTGGTGGATGATTCTTCCAAGAAAAGGAAGAGGCCCAAGGTATCTTCTGAAAAGAAGAAATCCAATAAGGCTAAGGGAAATGCAAAAGTGAAGGATCAAAAGAATCCTGATCCACCTAGCAAAGGAATTTGCTTCCATTGCAACAAGTCGGGTCACTGGAAGAGGAACTGCAAGGATTATCTTACGGAACAAAAGCAGAAGAAGCTTGGAGAAGCTTCGAATCCTAATCACGGTTTGTTTATGATTGAAATTAATTTTTCTGAAATTCAATCTTCTACTTGGGTATTGGATACCGGCTGTGGTTCTCACATATGTAATAATATGCAGGGACTGGTCAGAAGTAGAAAGCTGAGCAAGGATGAGGTCGTCCTACGAGTGGAAAATGGAGCAAAGGTTGTTGCATTAGCTATAGGGACTTATTGTTTAGCATTGCCTACGGGTAAGTTCATTAATTTAAATAATTGTTATTTTGTTCCAAATATCATTAGAAACATTATTTCTATCTCTGTATTGGATATGGATGGTTTTAATATTATAATAAAGAACAACAGTTGTTCTATTTATAATGATAATGTTTTATATGGTGTTGGTAATTTGCAAAATGGACTTTATATACTTGACTTGCATGAAAATATACTTTAAATTGAACAAACTAATTAAAGGAAAGGAGATGATGTTAATTATACCTTCATGTGGCACTGTAGACTCGGTCATATTAATGAAACAAGATTATCCAAGTTGCATAAAGATGGGCTCCTCGAGCTATCGGATTATGAATCATATCCAACTTGTGAATCTTGTCTCATGGGTAAAATGACTAAATCTCCTTTTAGTGGAAAAGGAGAAAGAGTTACAGAGTTGTTAGCCTTGGTACACACAGATGTATGCGGACCTATGATAACGACTGCACGAGGAGGGTATTCTTATTTTATTACATTCACTGACGATCACTCAAGATTTGGATATGTGTATTTAATGAAATACAAATTTGAATCATTTGAAAAGTACAAAGTGTTCAGAAGTGAAGTAGAGAAGCAAACTGGTAAGAGTATTAAGATTCTTCGATCTGATCGAGGAGGAGAATACTTAAGTGGTGAGTTTCTCAATTGTCTCAAAGAAAATGGTATAATCTCACAATGGACTCCACCAGGGACGCCACAGATGAATGGTGTATCTGAAAGGAGAAATCGAACATTGTTGGACATGGATATGCCCTAGAATTGGCTGCATACCTACTTAACAAGGTACATTAATTATCAAAATTAGGGGAAATTATCTTTTATACTGACGGTTACACGGTATACGAGGGCGGCACATTAATTATCAGTAATGATCAAGAATTCAAATGGGCAGCGTCCTATTCAAAATTCATATATTCACCGGGTTAGACCTTTCAATTGGGCTTCCAATTTCAATATATTATTTTAGCTCTTTATCATTTGGGCCTTCATAAATTCTGTTTTGGGCCTTTAATAATCATGTTTTATTTTTTCATATCATGACCTGTTTACAATTTTCTATTAAATAGTTTGTTTAATAAAAAATTGGGGGGCAATATTGGGTCATGATATTTTACATATTGTGCTAAATGGATTGGGCCTATTTTTTTAGTTAGTCCATTGGGTCATAGCTATTGGGTCCTAAAGTTATTGGGCTTAGTCCTTACATTATCTTTGTTGTGTCTTTATAATATTGGACCGGATCAATGGGCTGACCCATTAGATATTTTAATAAATACATCTTTGACTTGTAATGATGAGAAAGATGACGGTTGACTGTTTTGACTGCAAATCATTAATGTGGATGGGATGATTTTCACGGCCGGTGGAAAAAACAAAGAAACAAAGGTGATGGAGTGGTAGGTGAGTTACCGGACGTGGGGATGGGTGGTGTCAGTAGGTAGTGGGTGGCACGGTAAACCGGGTCTGATAGTATATCATAGAAAGGATCAATCAATCCAAAGGTAACTAATATTTTATCTCTCTCAATACATTAGACATACTATTCCTCCATTGTTAACCTTGTGATCGCCGATACTGACTCTCACACCGGAGCTATCCCCCGACGGTCAAGCCGTCAAGCTTTTGGTGTTGACTTGTTGAATTGTGCAGGATATCAGACACGTCTTGGTGATTAGGACGTGAGGAAAGATCTTGGCGTTAACATTGGCGCTAGAAGGAGGGCTGAGTTCTGCATCCTGAGTACTTTCAATCCCAAACTGTGTTCGTTCTACGTCGGAATCCATGTGGAAGAGTAGAATGCCTACACCTGAAGGACATTCGATGGCTGCAAGTGAATCCGCACCACGAGTATCCGTCAAAGATCGTTTAGGACCTGCAGTAAGCGCTCATGCTAGCACAGCTTCCAAACGTCCATCAGAGGATTCTTGTCCAAAGGCTATGGGTAACGCTAAACAAAGGCTGGTTTTCAAGGCTGAGAAAGGATCTGGTCATGGTAGGAAATGAGTAGAAGGCACCTCGCCTAGAACTCGATACCGAGATGATCAAGATGATAAGGCCTCCCAGCTGGCCAAGATGGCAGACGAAATAGATAGGGCCATGGAGGTACTCTTGAAGCAACGACAGGATATAGCTGAGCAGATGTCTCGGATGGCGGAGTTAAGGGACGAAGCGTCCAGTTGTGTTCAGTCCGAAGAACATGGGCATCGGAGTGGGAAGGAACATGCCCATTTGGGTCGTGAATCTCGGGACCAACCTCGAGATCGAAGAAGATCCAGAAGCCCTACTCCTCAAAGATCGAAGAGGGTACCTCACCCTATCGGTTCTAAGGAGCAGGGTCGAAGCAGACAGAGAGGCCGATCTAGGGAGTACACTCCCGAGAATATAAAGAAGGCGATCTGCCTTGCGCATTCTCACCACAGTGGCCAAGTTCAGAGATGAAGCAGATCCAAAGCTCACACTCCTGAGAGTCCACTGAGGGTACTCCGCCCTATGGACCCTCATCAGCGGAAAAGTCCCTCGAAAGTTGGGGGTTCTATGGTAAAAGGCCGGTCTACTCAGAAGAGGAAAGAGTCACCAGAGAAAGAAGCTTCATCTCAACCAGAGGAAGTGGAGTATTTGGTTAAAGAACTAAAAGAACTTCGGAAACAACTTGCCGAAGTTCAACAAACCAAGGATACTTCAGGAAAGAAGACGTCTCCTTTTTCCACCGAGATTCTTAAAGAAAAAGCTGACCCCACCAAGAAGTTGCCCCATATAGAAAGCTATGATGGATATGGGGACCCTTATGACCACAGTCAGGTGCTCGACCGACTGATGGGGACGTTGCCTTCGGATTCGATATCATCTTGCGCGGATATGTGCAGTAAGTTCCATGCTCGCTTTGGGAGCAACAAAAGGAGGGGAAAACCAACCAGCTCAATGGCTCAGGTTTGACAGTATTCGAATGAGTCTTTGGGCCAATATGTAAAACGATTTCGCGAAGCAGTCGGCCAAGTAACAGACCTGAATGATCTACAAGCCTTTGGACTATTTTAGAATGGATTAGACCTGGTCAAATCAGAAAAGTTGGTGAAAAAGTTGATGTTTCACCACCCATAGAGTCTCGCTGAGCTCTTTGACAAAGCAGAAGACTATATCGTGGTAGAGGAAGCCATGAATAGTCTCAAACGTCCTTCTTCAGATAGGCTTAAGGAGACAGATCGGGACAGAACAGATGGTGACTAGAAGAAGAATGAATGGAATAATAATCGCTATGATGGTGGGTTGAAGAAGTATAATAACAACTGAAGACAGGGGGGTCGTTCGTCTGCTCCTCCCCAAAGAGTTAATAGGACGTACACTGCACTCAATACTGACAGGGCGGTCATCCTAGACCTAATCAAAAATTAACCTATCTTCGAACCACCTCGAGATAACATTAAACCCAAAAAAGGTAATTCTCGTAAATATTGTGACTATCACCAAGCTTCGAGTCATGATACAAATGACTGTGCTAGTCTGAAGGACTTCATAGAAAGGAAGGTTCAAGGTGGAGCCTTAGTTCAGTATGTGGCTGCAAGAACGACTCAACAAGCCTAGCAATGGGATAGAGAACCTGTTCAGGCAACTCAGCCGGTTCAGCAAGCATTGCTAGCTCCGGGACAGCCTGCAAGGCACGTGGTAGATGTCATCACTAGGGGCACTTCGGGCAAGCTTGTTGGGAAGAAGCGCTGAAGTTACCTAGATTCGGTCATGTCGGTGGCGGGTATCCTCCCGAAGATTGACTAACCTTATCCTGGTACGGTAATCTCTTTCACTGATGAGGATTACCATTCAAAAACCATCGAACCGCATAAGGGATCATTGGTAGTGACTGCATAAGTAGGTTCTATGGACATGAAGTGCATGATGATCGACAATGGATCTTCTGTGGATATTCTATATGCCCACGCTTATCAGAGGATGCATCCGGACGGGCAGAAAATGGAGATCGGACAGGAAGTTCCTTTGTACGGCTTCAGCAACGATCCAGTCAAAGTGGCTGGAACTATTGAGCTGTCGGTCATCTTTGGAACGGCTCCCCAATAGGTAGAAATAACTTGCAAATTTTATGTTGTGCATGTAGATTCTGCTTATAATGCCATTCTGGGGAGGCCTACTTTGACTGCTTTACAAGCTGTGACTTCGATACCTCATTTCAAAATCAAATTTCCTACGGCTCATGGAGTTGGAGAGGTGAAAGGAGATCTGGATCTGGCCAAACGATGTTATAGGAATACCGTGATCACTTTGGGAGTGGGGGTATCAAAGCAGAAGTAGACCATGGCGATAGAAATCGAACCCTTCACCGAGAGCAGTTTTAGAGCCGTTAGTCATGCCAGCTGGGGAAACAGAGGAGATTGAGCTCATTCCTGGCAAGGCGAACAAGACAGTAAAAATAGGTTTGGGTCTGTTGGAACCTCTCCGGACGAACCTCATGGAGCTCTTGCGCTGCTATGCTGACATCTTTGCATGGGAACTTCAAGACATGCCAGGGGTGAGCAGAGAAATTGCTGAGCATCGATTGGAAGTGGGCCCGTCAAAGAAGCCGGTTCGGCAGAAAAGGAAAATCTTTGCGCCTGAGCGCCAACGAATCATCGATGAAGAGATTGCCAAGCTGTTAGCTGCTGACTTCATCTTTGAGATCGACTACCCGTAGTGGATGGAAAATGTGGTACTAGTCCAGAAGCAGAATGGAAAGTGGCGAGTCTTCATCGACTATACGGATCTGAACAAAGCTTGTCCTAAGGATTTCTACCCGCTGCCCCACATCGACCAGCTCATCGATGCGACTTTGGGGTATGCTTTATTGAGCTTCATGGATGCCTTCTCTGGGTATCATCAAATTTCTATGTGTAAGGAGGATATACTGAAGACGGCGTTCATTACGCATCGTTTGGTATATGCCTACAAGAAAATAACCTTTGGCCTAATCAATGTCGGGGCCACATACCAGAGGATGATGAATTACATCTTCAGATATCAATTAGGCAAGAACATGGAGGTGTATGTGGATGACATGATTGTCAAGAGCATGCTGGTACAGAAACACTTGGACGATTTAGAAGAATGCTTTCAGACAGTTCGTCCTCACAGTTTAAGATTGAATCCTACTAAATGCACCTTCGGATTAGGGGCTGGCAAGTTTCTGGGTTATCTTGTCAGTCAGAGCGGAATTGAAGCCAACCTAGAGAAGATTCAAGCAATTTTGAACATGAAGACTCCTTAGTCATTTAAAGATGTCCAACGTCTAACTGGAAGGATTGCAGCTTTCAGAAGGTCCATGTCCAAGTCGACAGAAAGGTGTTTGCCATTTTTCGATACATTGAAAGGGCTGAAGAATGCAAAGACGTTCCACTGGACTTCGGAATGTGAAGATGCCTTTTAGAGCATAAATTCCTATTTATCTTCGGCGCCTTTGTTAGTGAAGCCCGCTCCTGCTGAGCCTCTGTATCTGTAGTTCGCAGCTAGTTCGTTGGCCGTAGGAGCAATTTTGGTACGAAAAGTTGGGGTAAGCAGCACCCGGTTTACTATGTAAGCTATGTCCTTCGGGATGCTGAAACAAGGTACCCAAACATTGAAAAGTTTGCTTTTGCTTTGATGATTGCTAGTCGAAAGCTTAGGCAATACTTCCAGGGTAGATTGTTGGTGGTATACACAGATCAGCATTTGAAGAAAATTATGGGCAAACCTGAGGTTTCGAGGAGATTAGCTGCATGGACGATGGAGTTGTCCCAATTCTTCATTGAATATCATCCCCGAACCTCCATCAAGGGACAGGCCTTGGCTGATTTTGTGGTCGAATATTCATTTTCTGAAGTAGATGAGGTTGGGACAGAAGCTGAAGGGTCTGACAGAGCCGTCGCAGTTCTTCAACAGAAGCATAGCTCATGGACGCTGTATGCAGATGGGTCTTCTACTTTGGACATCAGTGGAGAAGGGATCATTTTGACAAGTCCAGAGGGATTCAAAGTGCAGCAGGCCATCAGATTCGGGTTCAGAGCAATGAACAATAAGGCAGAGTATGGGGCAGTATTGGCAGGGTTACGATTGGCTAAGAGTCTCAAAGTGCAAAGAATAGTCATCTTTAGCGATTCTCAGTTGGTCGTCAAGCAAGCCTCAGGGGATTATGAAGGTTGAGGTCCAAGGATGGTCAAATACTTGGCAGAATTGAAAGATCGGCTTCAGTATTTCCAGTCCTACGAGTTTTAGGGAATTGATTGTAACGATAATTCCATTGCCGATGCTCTCTCGAAGCTGGCAACTACGGATACTAATATTTTTGATGGGTCCGTTTTCTTGGAAATTCTCCAGTATCCAAGCGTTCATCATGAATCGATAATGTGCATTGACCATACCAACTGCTGGTTGACTCCATATCTGGAGTATCTTGCAGATGGCGTCCTTCCTTCGGATCAGATGCTGGCCAAGAAAATCAAATATAGGAGTGCTAACTTTGTTTTGATAGATGGAGATCTTTTTCGAAGGGCCTTCTCATCTCCATTGCTAAAATGTTTGACTTCGTCTGAAGCTGAATATGCTCTCTGAGAAGTTAATGAAGGTATCTGTGGTGACCATATGGCTGCTAAGTCATTAGCCTACAAAGTACTTCATCAGGGGTACTACTGGCCTACCATCTTCAAGTAAGCAACGGAGTATGTCAAGAAGTGCAAGAAGTGTCAACTCAATAGTCCAATCCCACATCAACCACTAGAAGAGTTATACTCGATCTTATCTCCTATACCCTTTGCTGTCTGGGGGGTTGATATACTGGGTCCATTGCCGAAAGCTAAAGGTCAGGTCAGTTTTGTTATAGTTGCCATCGACTATATGACCAAATGGGTAGAAGCAAAGCCACTTCTGTTAATAACTGAACAGGAATGCTTGAAATTCATAAAGGAGTCAGCAGTGTTTCGTTTCGGAATTCATAAGGTGGTGATATCGGACAACGGACGTCAATTTGTGGGGTCAAAGTTTGAAGCATTTTTGATGGAATTGGGAGTTCAGCACAAAAAGACTTCAATTGCTCATCCTCAGTCAAACGGGTAAGCCAGAAGAGCTGCTCAGCGTGTTATGGGTTGGACTATTCCGAGGACCACAACGGGGGATTCACCTTTCAGACTGGTCTATGGTACTGATGCCTTAGTCCCTGTCGAAATTGGATCTCCAAGTCTTCGAGTCAGTCAATTCAAAGAGATCTACAATGAAGAAGGGCTGAAGGTCAATCTGGATTTGCTTGAAGAAGTCAGAGAAACGGCCTTGATCAGATTGGCAACCTATCAGCGAAGAGTGGCTAAGCATTATAATAAGGGGGTAAAGCTTCGCAGATTTGAAGTGGGAGATTTTGTTCTCAGTGAAGTCGAAGCATCTACACCTCAAAACTTGGGAAAGCTGATGCCGAACTAGGAAGGACCGTAAGAAGTCATCGAGGTACCGAAGCCAGGGACTTATCGGTTAAGGGCATTGGACGGATCAGAAATCAAAAATACTTGGCATGCTGGCAGGCTTTGGAAATATTTTTAGTAGATACAATGTCAGTATACCGGAAGTCTGTAAATGTTTAAGTCATCATTAATAAAAAGTTCTTTTTTCTCAATAAGTATTATCTTCATTGCTGTTCATTGCATTGGCGTAAGGAGGTTCGGGTGGACTCGCTGACCATTCGATGGTAGCCTTAATGGTAGGTGGTCCTTATGGGTTTGTCAGGCCCTTCGTGGTAGGCAAATGCCATCCTTTAGACGTTGTCAGGCCCTTTATGGTAGGCAATTGTCATCCTTATGGGTTTGTCAGGCCCTTCGTGGTAGGCAAATGCCATCCTTTAGATGTTGTCAGGCCCTTCGTGGTAGGCAATTGCCATCCTTATGGGTTTGTCAGGCCCTTCATGGTAGGCAAATGCCATCCTTTAGACGTTGTCAAACCCTTCGTGGTAGGCAATTGTCGTCCTTATGGGTTTGTCAGGCCCTTCGTGGTAGGAAAATGCCATCCTTTAGATGTTGTCAGGCCCTTCGTGGTAGGCTATTATCGTCCTTGTGGGTTAATTAGTCCCTTCGTGGCAAACAAATTCCCTATGAAGCAGATCTATCTCGCACTTCGGTAACGAATAAGTATTCTTTTACTTTATTACCTCAATTTTTCTAAGTGTTGAGTTCGGATTACCTCATTATCTAACTTTATCTTATCCGTTATATGATTTACCTAGTTGTTAACTAACAGTTCAAGTTAAGTTTATAAAGAGCTTGTACATTTTTCAAAATCATTAATATTAAAATATTGACAAAAAGTAATTGCACAGAAGTCATAAATCACGAACTCAACATTTCATTAATAGTTGAACGATTAACCAAAGTATTTCTTTGCCTCGACCTCGACAGACCTCATACCCTTCCGAATATACCCAAAGTATTTCTGCATTTAACTCTTCGGACGCACAATATTCAGTCTGAATTTGCTTGCGCAGTTCTTCGGTTAAGGAAGGACTTCGCTCCCTTAAAGCTTTCAGCTTATGACGAAGCTTCCGATGCTTGGATGAATGTTTTTCCTTTTCTTCACGAGCCTTTACCTGAAGGCTGTTGACTTGTATCGTCAAGTTTTGATTGGCTGTAACCAGTTCTTCATTGTAGGCCTTTAGAGCTTCGGTCTCTTCAACAAAACTGACATTCATATCAGCTAATTTTTGCTCACTGGCCTTAGCCGTCTTCAGCTCTTCCTTAACCGAGCTTAGTTTTTCGTTAGATGCCTTCAGAGCTTCCTTAGTTAGAGCCAACTCTCTTCGAAGACCCTCATTAGTATGGAGGACATCTCCATGTTGACTTCTGTCTTTTGCCAACGCAGACTTTAGAATGACATTTTCCTGTCTAGTCGCATCTTCTTCAGCTTCGACTTCTTGGTATCGAGGGACAAGACATCCGAAGACAGCATTGGCCTGTAAAAATTCAAAGATAGTCAGCTAAATCTCCAAGAAATATGTATAATTTCAAAAGAACAAATAAATTATTGTTTACCTTGGCATGATAACTCATTCTTTCCTTGATTAAGTTTAGAACGGAACTATTGCCGAATCGATGCTCATCGGTATCTCTGACAAACGAATCAAAAAGTTGGAAAGGAAAATTGGCATTGAATTGGGGCCATAAAGTTGGAGACCCCCTCGCATCGTTTTGAAACTCATCGACAGAAGGCCTTGAAAAAAAGGAGTAGATTCTTCACGAGGAGGTGAGGGTGTAGGATCTGTGCATATGTTCTCGGGGGATGGAGAACGAACAGGAGTAAGTTCCCGAGTTGGTGAAGGGATAGATGATGAAGTTGGTTGACTGGTAGATGGTTGTTTTCCCTTTTGGGATGGTGCTGCAGTGGGTTTGATTTGCTCTTCTTCATTAGCAACTTGAGTTTCCACTAGGGTTGTAGGGGGATGAACAGTTGAAGAAGACACTCTGAGTTCATCAGGGGTCAGGGGAGTAATCTTGGTTCTTAATTTTTTGACTCGAAGGAACTGTTTACGATCGTCTACAGATAGATCGAGTAAACTTCCTCAGACAGGTGTTGGGTTAATAATTTGTTCAGGTTCAGAGAGGGGTTCAGAATCTGATGGGATGGAAATTGGTTTGGGTTTTTGGATGGTTCTCTTCTTTCGGCGAGGTTGGAGAATTTCTTCCGGAAGAATGGGTTCATCGTCTTCTGGTTCATGAATTTGGGGTTCAGCAGTATGTGCTTCAGTAGGTGGGTTGTCTTCGGATGGGGCTTCCTGTTGTGGAGGGTCGGTAGTGACTTCTGCAGACTTTCTAGCCAGGAAATCTTCCAAATCTCTTACGTCTATAGAAGACGGTTTAATCAATGATACTAGGAAAAATAGAAAGTCACATGTCAAAATCTATTTCAATAAAAATTTCAAACAATTGTGCAAACAAATAAATTAAAACTTACATTTGTGCTCATATAACCAGGCTTGCTTAGTAAGAAGCAAGTAAATCCATTCTTTTGATGGGAAGTTTTTAAATAGCTCTATCATTTCACCTACACGTTATTCCAAGATGTCACCGAAGTCAGCAGAAATTACGTCTTCAGTAACCCAACCTGGCAAGGAAGCAATTTCTGGTCCTTTGATGAAGAACCACCCTTTGTGCCATCCTCTGTTGCTGGAAGGAGTATTGATAAGCGAGCGACTTTCGAACTTCTCACCTGTCTTCGATGGTAATTTGCTCAAAGCCTTAAAACCCTTTTTCCCGGGTTTGGCCAATCTTGTAAATACTAAAGAAGAAGTTAAGAGAGGGCTCTACTCCTACTTCATGACAGAAAGCAATGAAGGCGAGAATATGAATGTAGGAGTTTGGCACCAATTGGGCGAATCCAACGCTGACAAACCCTAGAAGGGTAATCAGAAAAATGTGCAAGGGGAATCAAACCCCCTTCTCCAAAAGGGTCACTGGAACGGTCGTCCAACCTTCCGATCGTTGATACATTCGCTATTCGGACCGTGGAACTCTCACCTGATGGGTATCAGGGATTTGATATCGAGTACGAATCCTCTTTAAACCAATCTCTGTTATTTCAGAAGGAGTATTGGCGTGTGTAAAACGTTCCTTACTCCTGAAGAATTTAGAGGGAGTAGGAGGGGTTTTTGGAGGTGGTTTTGTGCTTGGTTTCACAGGTGGAGGGTTAGAACTCGAGGCTTCCTCGTTGGAACCTGGGGTAGGTGGAACGACAGTAAGGGGGGTCACCCAAATTGGGGAGCTCTGATTTGTATTAAGGGTCACAATTGTTGAGATCTTGCAGAAGGAAAGAGAGGCTCGAGAGTTGAAGAAGAGAACTCAGAGGTCTAAATTTCAAATTGGCAAGTAAAACTGTCAAAATTGGAGGAAGTTATCTTTTATACTGATGGTTACACGGTATACGAGGGTGGCACATTAACTATCAGTAATTATCAAGAATTCAATTGGGCAGCCTCCTATTCAAAATTCAGATATTCACCAGGTTAGACCTTTCAATTGGGCTTCCAATTTCAATCTATTAATTTAGCTCTTTATCATTTGGGCCTTCGTAAATTCTGTTTTGGGCCTTTAATAATCATGTTTTATTTTTTCATTTCATGAACTGTTTACAATTTTCTATTAAACAGTTTGTTTAATAAAAAACTTGGGGGCAATGTTGGGTCATGATATTTTACATATTGGGCCAAATGGATTGGGCCTATTTATTTAGTTAGTCCATTGGGTCATCACTATTGGGTCCTAAAGTTATTGGGCTTAGTCTTTACATTATCTTTGTTATGTCTTTATAATATTGGACCGGATCAATGGGCTGACCCATTAGATATTTTAATATATACATCTTTGACTTGTAATGATGATAAAGATGACGGTTGACTGTTTTGACTGAAAATCATTAATGTGGATGGGATGATTTTTGGTCGGCGGTGGAAAACAGTGAAGAAAGGTGATGGAGTGGTAGGTGAGTCACCGGACGTGGGGATGGGTGGTGTTAGTAGGTAGTGGGTGGCAAGGTAAACCGGGTCTGATAGTATATCATAGCAAGGATCACTCAATCCAAAGGTAACTAATATTTTATCTCTCTCAATACATTAGACATACTATTCCTCCATTGTTAACCTTGTGATCGCCGATACTGACTCTCACACCGGAGTTATCCCTTGACGGTCAAGCCGTCAAGCTTTTGGTGTTGACATATTGAATTGTGCAGGATATCTGACATGTCTTGTTGATTGGGACGTAAGGAAAGATCTTGGCGTTAACATTGGCACTAGAAGGAGGGCTGAGTTCTAGTGTCCTGAGTACTTTCAATCATAAACTATGTTCGTTCTACGTCGAAATCCATGGGGAAGAGTAGAACGCCAACACCTGAAGGACGTCCGATGGCTGCAAGTGAATCCGCACCATGAGTATCCGTCAAAGATCGTTTGGGACCTGTAGTAAGCGCTTATGCTAGCACAGCTTCCAAACGTCCATCAGAGGATTCTCGTCCGAAGGCCGTAGGTAACGCAAAGTGAAGGCTGGTTTTCACGGCTGAGAAAGGATCTGGTCATGGTAGGAAACGAATAGAAGGCACCTCGCCTAGAACTCGATACCGAGATGATCAAGATGATAAGGCCTCCAAGCTGGCCAAGATGGCAGACAAAACAGATGGGGCCATTGAGGTACTCTTGAAGCAACGACAGGATATAGCTGAGGGGATGTCTCGGATGGTGGAGTTAAGGGATGAAGCGTCCAGTTATGTTCAGTCTGAAGAACACGGGCATCGGAGTGGGAAGGAACATGCCCATTCGGGTCGTGAATCTTGGGGCCAACCTCGAGATCAAAAAAGATCCAGAAGCCCTACTCCTCAAAGATCGAAGAGGGTACCTCACCCTGTCGGTTCTAAGGAGCAGGGTCGACGCAGACAGAGAGGCCGATCCAGGGAGTACACTCCCTAGAATACAAAGAAGGCGATCTGCCTTGCGCATTCTCACCACAGCGGCTGAGTTCAGAGACGAAGCAGATCTAAAGCTCACACTCCTGAGAGTCCACTGAGGGTACTCTGCCCTGTGGACCCTCATCAGCAGAAAAGTCCCTCGAAAGTTGGGTGTTCTATGGTAAAAGGTCGGTCTACTCAAAAGAGGAAAGAGTCACCGGAGAAAGAAGCTTCATCTCAACCAGAAGGAGTGGAGTATTTGGTTAAAGAACTAAAGGAACTTCGGAAGCAACTTGCCGAAGGTCAACAAACCAAGGATACTTTAGGAAAGAAGGCGTCTCCTTTTTCCGCGGAGATTCTTAAAGAAAAAGCTGACCCCACAAAGAAGTTGCCCCATATAGAAAGCTATGATGGATCTGGGGACCCTTATGACCATAGTCAGGCGTTCGTCCGACTGATGGATTATTATGACTTTAGCGATGCTGCTAAGTGTCATACCTTTGTCACCACACTCTGTAAAGATGCTAGGAAATGGATGGGGACGTTGCCTTCGGATTCGATATCATCTTGGGCGGATATGTGCAGTAAGTTCCATGCTCGCTTTGGGAGCAACAAAAGGAGGGGAAAACCAACCGGCTCATTGGCTCAGGTTTGACAGTATTCGAATGAGTCTTTGGGCCAATATGTAAAACGATTCTACGAAGCAGTCGGCCAAGTAACAGACCTGAATGATCTACAAGCCATTGGACTGTTTCTGAATGGATTAGACCTGGTCAAATCAGAAAAGTTGGTGAAAAAGTTAATGTTTCACAACCCAAAGAGTCTCGCTGAGGCCTTCGACAAAGCAGAAGGCTATATCGTGGTAGATGAAGCCATGAATAGTCTCAAACATCCTCTTCAGATCGGCTTAAGGAGACAGATCGGGACAGAACAGACGGGGACCAGAAGAAGAATGAAGGGAATAATAATCACTATGATGGTGGGTTGAAGAAGTATAATAACAACTGAAGACAGGGGGGGTCGTTCCTCTGCTCCTCCCCAAAGAGTTAATAGGACGTACCACCTCGAGATAACATTAATCCCGGAAAAGGTAATTCTCATAAATATTGTGACTATCACCAAGCTTCGGGTCACGATACAAACGACTGTGCTTGTATGAAGGACTTCATAGAGAGGAAGGTTCAAGGTGGAGCCTTAGTTCAGTATGTGGCTGCAAGAATGACTCAACAAGCCTAGCAACGGGATAGAGAACCTGTTTAGGTAACTCAGCCGGTTCAGCAAGCATTGCTAGCTCCGGGATAGCCTGCAAGGCACGTGGTAGATGTCATCACTGGGGGCACTTCGGGCAAGCTTGTTGGAAAGAAGTGCCAAAGTTACCTAGATTCGGTCATGTCGGTGGCGGGTATCCTCCCAAAGATTGATAGACCTTATCCTGGTACGGTAATCTATTTCCCTGATGAGGATTACCCTTCGGAAACCATCGAACCGCATGAGGGATCATTGGTAGTGACTGCACAAGTAGGTTCGGTGGACATGAAGCGAATGATGATAGATAATGGATCTTCTGTGGATATTCTGTATGCCCACGCTTATCAGAGGATGCATCTGGACCGGTAAAAAATAGAGATCGGGCAGGAAGCTCTTTTGTACGGCTTCAACAACGATCCATTCAAAGTGGATGGAACTATTGAGCTGCCGGTCATCTTCAAAATGGCTCCCCAACAGGTAGAAATAACTTGCAAATTTGATGTTGTACATGTAGATTCTACTTATAATGCCATTCTGGGGAGGCCTAATTTGACTGCTTTAAAAGCTGTGACTTCGATTCCTTATTTCAAAATCAAATTTCCTATGACTCATGGAGTTAGAGAGGTGAAAGGAGATCTGGATCTGGCCAGACGATGTTATAAGAATGCCGTGATCACTTCAGGAGTTAGGCTATCGAAGCAGAAGCAGACCATGGAGATAGAAATCGAACCCTTCCCCGAGAGCAGTTCGGAACCGTTAGTCATGCCAGCTGGGGAAACAGAGGAGATTGAGCTCATTCCTGGCAAGGCGAACAAGACAGTAAAAATAGGTTCGGGTCTGCCGGAACCTCTCCGGACAAACCTCATGGACCTCTTGCGCTGTTACTCTGACATCTTTGCATAGGAACCTCAAGACATGCCAAGGGTGAGCAGAGAAATTGCTGAGCATCGATTGGAAGTGGACCCGTCAAAGAAGCCGATTTGGCAGAAAATGAGAATCTTTGCGCCTAAGCGCCAACGAATCATCGATGAAGAGATTACCAAGCCGTTAGCTGCTGACTTCATATTTGAGATCGACTACCCGCAGTGGATGGCAAATGTAGTACTAGTCCAGAAGCATAATGGAAAGTGGCGAGTCTGCATCGACTATACTGATCTAAACAAAGCTTGTCCTAAGGATTTCTACCCGCTGCCCCACATCGACCAGCTCATCGATGCGACTTTAGCGTATGCTTTATTGAGCTTCATGGATGCCTTTTCTGGGTATCATCAAATTTCTATGTGTAAGGAGGATATACCAAAGACGACGTTCATTACGCATCGTTCGGTATATGCCTACAAGAAAATGATCTTTAGCCTAATCAATGTCGGGGCCACATACCAGAGGATGATGAATTACGTCTTCAGATATCAATTAGGCAAGAACATGGAGGTGTATGTGGATGACATGATTGTCAAGAGCATGCTGGTACAGAAACACTTGGACGATTTAGAAGAATGCTTTCAGACAGTTCGTCCTCACAGTTTAAGATTGAATCCTACTAAATGCACCTTCGGATTAGGGGCTGGAAAGTTTCTGGGTTATCTTGTCAGTCAGAGCGGAATTGAAGCCAACCTAGAGAAGATTCAAGAAATTTTGAACATGAAGACTCCTTAGTCATTTAAAGATGTCCAACGTCTAACTGGAAGGATTGCAGCTTTCAGAAGGTCCATGTCCAAGTCGACAGAAAGGTGTTTGCCATTTTTCGATACATTGAAAGGGCCGAAGAATGCAAAGACGTTCCACTGGACTTCGGAATGTGAAGATGCCTTTCAGAGCATAAAGTCCTATTTATCTTCGGCGCCTTTGTTAGTGAAGCCCTCCTCCGCCGAGCCTCTCAGATCACGTAGTTCGCACTAGTTCGTTGGCCGTAGGAGCAATTTTGGTACGAAAAGTTGGGGTAAGCAGCACCCGGTTTACTATGTAAGCTATGTCCTTCGGGATGCTGAAACAAGGTACCCAAACATTGAAAAGTTTGCTTTTGCTTTGATGATTGCTAGTCGAAAGCTTAGGCAATACTTCCAAGGTAGATTATTGGTGGTATACACAGATCAGCATTTGAAGAAAATTATGGGCAAACCTGAGGTTTCGAGGAGATTAGCTGCATGGACGATGGAGTTGTCCCAATTCTTCATTGAATATCATCCCCGAACCTCCATCAAGGGACAGGCCTTGGCTGATTTTGTGGTCGAATATTCATTTTCTGAAGTAGATGAGGTTGGGATGAAGGGTCTGATAGAGCCGTCGCAGTTCTTCAATAGAAGCATAGCTCATGGACGCTGTATGCAGATGGGTCTTCTACTTTGGACATCAGTGGAGAAGGGATCATTTTGACAAGTCCGAGAGGATTCAAAGTCAAAGCAGCCATCGATTCGGGTTCAGAGCAATGAACAATAAGGCAGAGTATGGGGCAGTATTGGCAGGGTTACGATTGGCTAAGAGTCTCAAAGTGCAAAGAATAGTCATCTTTAGCGATTCTCAGTTGGTCGTCAAGCAAGCCTCAGGGGATTATGAAGGTTGAGGTCCAAGGATGGTCAAATACTTGGCAGAATTGAAAGATCGGCTTCAGTATTTCCAGTCCTACGAGTTTTAGGGAGTTGATTGTAACGATAATTCCATTGCCGATGCTCTCTCGAAGCTGGCAACTACGGATACTAATATTTTGGATGGGTCCGTTTACTTGGAAATTCTCCAGTATCCAAGAGTTCATCATGAATCGATAATGTGCATTGACCATACCAACTGCTGGTTGACTCCATATCTGGAGTATCTTGCAGATGGCGTCCTTCCTTCGGATCAGATGCTGGCCAAGAAAATCAAATATAGGAGTGCTAACTTTGTTTTGATAGATGGAGATCTTTTTCGAAGGGCCTTCTCATCTCCATTGCTAAAATGTTTGACTTCGTCTGAAGCTGAATATGCTCTCTGAGAAGTTAATGAAGGTATCTGTGGCGACCATATGGCTGCTAAGTTATTAGCCTACAAAGTACTTCGTCAGGGGTACTACTGGCCTACCATCTTCAAGTAAGCAACGGAGTATGTCAAGAAGTGCAAGAAGTGTCAACTCAATAGTCCAATCCCACATCAACCACTAGAAGAGTTATACTCGATCTTATCTCCTATACCCTTTGCTGTCTGGGGGGTTGATATACTGGGTCCATTGCCGAAAGCTAAAGGTCAGGTCAGTTTTGTTATAGTTGCCATCGAATATATGACCAAATGGGTAGAAGCAAAGCCACTTCTGTTAATAACAGAACAGGAATGCTTGAAATTCATAAAGGAGTCAGTAGTGTTTCGTTTTGAAATTCCTAAGGTGGTGATATCGGACAACGGACGTCAATTTATGGGGTCAAAGTTTGAATCAGTTTTGATGGAATTGGGAGTTCAGCACAGAAAGACTTCAGTAGCTCATCCTCAGTCAAACGGGTAAGTCGAAGTGACCAATAGGACGCTGTTGAATGGGATCAAGCGTAGACTGGATGAGGCTAAGGGAAGATGGTCAGAAGAGCTACTAAGCATGTTATGGGCCTATCGGACTACTCCAAGAACCACAACGAGGGATTCACCTTTCACACTGGCCTATAGTACTGATGCCTTAGTCCCAGTCAAAATTGGATCTCCAAGTCTTCGAGTCAGTCAATTCAAAGAGATCTACAATGAAGAAGGGCTGAAGGTCAATCTGGATTTGCTCGAAGAAGTCGAGAAACGGCTTTGATCGATTAAGCGACTATCGTGAAGAGTGGCTAAGCATTACAATAAGGGGGTAAAGCTTACGTAGATTTGAAGTGGAGATTTTGTTCTCGAGAGAAGTCGAAGCATCTACACCTCAAAACTTGGGAAAGCGATCTTAGAATCGGGAAGGACCGTATGAAGTCATCGAGTCACAAAGCCGAGGACTTATCGGTTGAGGGCATTGGATGATCGTCAAATCGAAATACTTGGCATCTTTGGCGGGCTTCCGTAAATATTTTCATGAGATACAATGTCGATATCTAACAATCTGTAAATGTTTAAGTCATCATCAATAAAAATTCCTTTTTTCTCAACAAGTATTATCATCGGTGCTGTTCATTGCATTGGCGTAAGGAGGTTCGGGTGGATTCGCTGACCATTCGGTGGTAGCCTTAATGGTAGGTGGTCCTTATGGGTTTGTCAGGCCCTTTGTGGTAGGCAAATGTCATCCTTTAGACGTTGTTAGGCCCTTCGTGGTAGGCAATTATCGTCTTTATGGGTTTGTCAGGCCCTTCGTGGTAGGCAAATGCCATCCTTTAGACGTTGTCAGGCCCTTCGTGGTAGGTAATTGTCGTCCTTATGGTTTTGTCAGTCCCTTCGTGGTAGGCAAATGTCATCCTTTAGACGTTGTCAGGCCCTTCGTGGTAGGCAATTATCATCCTTATGGGTTTGTCAGGCCCTTCGTGGTAGGCAAATGCCATCATTTAGACGTTGTCAGGCCCTTCGTGGTAGGCAAATGCCATCCTTTAGACATTGTTAGGCCATTCATGGTAGGCAATTGTCGTCCTTGTGGGTTTGTTAGGCCCTTTGTGGCAAACAAATTCCCTATAAAGCAGATCTATCTCGCACTTCAGTAACGAATAAGTATTCCTTTACTTTATTACCTCAATTTTTTCTAAGTGTTGAGTTTGGATTACCTCATTATCTACCTTAATCTTATCTGTTATATGACTTACCTAGTGGTTAACTAACAGTTCAAGTTAAGTTTATAAAGAGCTTTTTCATTTTTCAAAATCATTAATATTAAAATATTGACAAAAAGTAATTGCATATAAGTCATAAATCACGAACTCAACATTTCATTAATAGTTGAACGATTACATAAAGATTGAAATTTTTACACAAAATTCCTAGAAACTAGAATGCAGTAAGATTAAATTCAGACATTATCTTCATTTTCGGAGTGCAGCAGGGCCGGATCTAGTTGGGCTACTACCAATTTTTCTTTGCCTCGACTTTGACAGACCTCATACCCTTCCGAATATACCCGAAGTATTTCTGCATTTAACTCTACTTGACGCATCAGTATTCAATCCCGAATTTTCTTGCAGCTTCTTCTTGCTAAGGAAGGACTTCGCTCCCTTAAAGCTTTCAGCTTATGACGAAGCTTCCGACGCTTGGATGAATGTTTTTCCTTTTCTTCATGAGCCTTCAACTGAAGACTGTTGACTTGTATCGTCAAGTTTTGATTGGTTGTAACCAGTTCTTCATTGTAGGCCTTTAGAGCTTCGGTCTCTTCAACAAAACTGACATTCATATCAGCCAATTTTTGCTCACTGGCCTTAGCCGTCTTCAGCTCTTCCTTAACCGAGCTCAGTTTATCATTAAATGCCTTCAGAGCTTCTTTAGTCTTAGCCAACTCTCTCCGAAGACCCTCATTAGTATGGAGGACATATCCATGTTGACTTCTGTCTTTTGCCAACGCAGACTTCAGAATGACATTTTCCTGTCTAGTCGCGTCTTCTTCAGCTTCGACTTCTTGGTATCGAGGGAGAAGACGTCCGAAGACAGCATTGGCCTATAAAAATTTGAAGATAGTTAGCTAAATCTCCAAGAAATATGTATAATTTCAAACGAACAAATATATTACTGTTTACCTTGGCATGATAACTCATTCCTTCCTTGATTAAGTCCAGAACGGAACTATTGCCAAACCGATGCTCATCGGTATCTCTGACAAACGAATCAAAAAGTTGGAAAGGAAAATTGGCATTGAATTGGGGCCATAAAGTTGGAGACCCTCTCGCATCGTTTTGAAATTCATCGAAAGAAGGCCTTGAAAAAAAGGGAGTTGATTCTTCACGAGAAGGTGAGGGTGTAGGATCTGTGTATATGTTCTCGGGGGATGGAGAACGAACAGGAGTAAGTTCCCGAGTTGGTGAAGGGATAGATGATGAAGTTGGTTGACTGGTAGATGGTTGTTTTCTCTTTCGGGATGGTGCTGCAGTGGGTTCGATTTGCTCTTCTTCATTAGATGAACAGTTGAAGAAGGCACTCAGAGTTCATCAGGGGTCAGGGGAGTAATCTTGGTTCTTAATTTTTTGACTCGAAGGAGCTGTTTACGATCGTCTACAGATAGTTCGAGTAAACTCCCTAGGACAGGTGTTGGGTTAATAATTGGTTCAGGTTCTGAGAGGGGTTCAGAATCTGATGGGACGAAAATTGGTTTGGGTTTTCGGATGGCTCTCTTCTTTCGGCGAGGTTGGAGAATTTCTTCTGAAAGAATGGGTTCATCGTCTTCTGGTTCATAAATTTGGAGTTCAGCAGTATGTGCTTCAGTATGTGGGTTATCTTCGGATGGGGCTTCCTGTTGTGGAGGGTCGGCAGTGACTTCTGCAGAATTTCCAGCCATGAAATCTTCCAAATCTCTTACGTCTATAGAAGACGATTTAATCAAAGATACTACAAAAAACAGAAAGTCACATGTCAGAATCTATATCAATATAAATTTCAAACAATTGTGCAAACAAATAAATTAAAACTTACATTTGTGCTCATATAACCAGGCTTGCTTAGTAAGAAGCAAGTAACTCCATTCTTTCAATGGGAAGTTTTTAAATAGCTCTATCATTTCACCTACACGTTCTTCTGAGATGTCACCGAAGTCAGCAGAAATTACGTCTTTAGTAACCCAACCCGGCAAGGAAGCAATTTTTGGTCCTTTGATGAAGAACCACCCTTTGTGCCATCCTCTGTTGCTAGGAGTATTGATTAGCGAGAGTCTTTTGAACTTCTCACTTGTCTTCGATGGTAATTTGCGCAAAGCCTTAAACCCTTTTTCCTGGGTTTGGACAATCTTGTAAATACTAAAGAAGAAGTCAAGAGAGGGCTCTACTCCTACTTCATGACAAAAAGCAATGAAGGCGAGAATATGAATGTAGGAGTTCGGCACCAATTGGACGAATCCAACGCCGACAAACCCTAGAAGGGTAATCAGAAAAATGTGCAAGGGGAATCGAACCCCCTTCTCTAGAAGGGTCACTGTAACGGCTGTCCAACCTTCCGGTCGTTAATACATTCGCTCTTTGGACCGTGGAACTCTCACCTGATGGGTATCAGGGATCTGATATCGAGTACGAATCCTCTTTAAACCAATCTCTGTTATTTCAGAAGGAGTATTGGCGTGTGTAAAACGTTCCTTACTCCTGAAGAATTCAGAGGGAGTAGGAGGGGTTTTTGGAGGTGGTTTTGTGCTTGGTTTCACAGGTGGAGGGTTAGAACTCGAGGCTTCCTCGTTGGAACCTGGGGTAGGTGGAACGACAGTAAGGGGGGTCACCCAAATTGGGGAGCTCTGATTTGTATTAAGGGTCATAATTGTTGAGATCTTGCAGAAGGAAAGAGAGGCTCGAGAGTTGAAGAAGAGAATTGAGAGGTCTAAATTTCAAATTGGCAAGTAAAACTATCAAAATTAGGGGAAGTTATCTTTTATACTGACGGTTACACGATATACGAGGGTGGCACATTAATTATCAGTAATGATCAAGAATTCAAATGGGCAGCGTCCTATTCAAAATTCAGATATTCACCGGGTTAGACCTTTCAATTGGGCTTCCAATTTCAATCTATTATTTTTGCTCTTTATCATTTGGGCCTTCGTAAATTCTTTTTTGGGCCTTTAATAATCATGTTTTATTTTTTCATATCATGAACTATTTACAATTTTCTATTAAACAGTTTGTTTAATAAAAAACTGGGGGCAATGTTGGGTCATGATATTTTACATATTGGGCCAAATTGATTGGGCCTATTTATTTAGTTAGTCCATTGGGTCATCACTATTGGGTCCTAAAGTTATTGGGCTTAGTCCTTACATTATCTTTGTTATGTCTTTATAATATTGGACCGGATCAATGGGCTGACCCATTAGATATTTTAATATATACATCTTTGACTTGTAATGATGACAAATATGACGGTTGACTGCAAATCATTAATGCGGATGGGATGATTTTCGGCCGGCGGTGGAAAACAGTGAACAAAGGTGATGGAGTGGTAGGTGAGTTACCGGACGTGGGGATGGGTGGTGTCAGTAGGTAGTGGGTGGCACGGTAAACCTGGTCTGATAGTATATCATAGCAAGGATCACTCAATCCAAAGGTAACTAATATTTTATCTCTCTCAATACATTAGACATACTATTCCTCCATTGTTAACCTTGTGATCGCCAATACTGACTCTCACGCCGGAGCTATCCCCCGACGGTCAAGCCGTCAAGCTTTTGGTGTTGACTTGTTGAATTGTGCAGGATATCAGACACGTCTTGGTGATTGGGACGTGAGGAAAGATCTTGGTGTTAACAACCAGGATCATCATTTAATATCAAATCTCCTAGAAACATTATATATATAATGTGATTGTTATGTTAACATGTTTTTTCTTGGGCCACACAAATTATATTAGATAGTTTGCATGGTCACGTGGAAAGCCAATTCCTCCTGCAACTTCATGGAATATGTTGGAAATCTATGTGATATATATTAATATATATATTATATACTTGTTTATAATAATAAACAGGATTCATATAAGGTGATTTAGGAAACAAGAGATCTGGTGCCACGCGAATTCCGTTAGTATGATATATATTATATATATATATATATATATATATATATTAACATAATAATTTTATAATTAAAATAAAGAGTTTATTTTAATCTTGAAATTGGATTTCATGCAACATAATAATGCCCATTAAATGATATTCATATATATATGGAATGATTTTATTTATTGATACATATGATGATATGTATGATAATAAATGGGGTTGATTATGGACTATTGACCAATGTGATTGGATTTATTTTGGTTGAATGTTTGAATGAATGAGTTTTATTAAATGGGGTCTGCGTACCTCGTCTTTTCTGATTTTCTTCTTGATGTAAATTCTCCCTCTCTCTCTCTTATGTACCTCCCCTTGACTGCTGGTCAATGTTTCTATTTAAATTGAATAGTTTAATGTAATAGGATTAGTTAGAATTTTTTCGAAGAACCGAAGATCAAGGAGAAAAAGAGCGCTCGAAGACCTGTTTGTAATGGAGCATGGGTTTAAATGTAATAGTTATATTTAAATGTTTATTCTTGCACCCTAGGGTTTGACCTTTTTGTTCACTTGTTGCTCTAGTGAACCACACTAGAATAAAAGTCCATAATCAATTAGGGTAGAATATAGTATTCTATATGTGCATGCTAGTATTATATATATTATATATTATGCAAACATGTTTCGCATGTTTAATAATATGACGCGTATTTTATATATATATATTTGCATGCGCGCTAAACAAGATGAGACAAATAATAACAAATCCCTCAAAGTTTTTATATTAAATCTTAAGCGTTCAAAGATATTTAGAATATCGAACGTTGCCTTCTAGCATGATAAAATTAATAGAGTATTAAATATTTAATATGAGTTTGTTGTGTCACCACAAGGCAAGTATTAAGTATTTAAGATGTTAATTTATCACATTTGATGCTTATAAAAAAATTGAACAATATTGTTTTGTTGTGTCACCAGAAGGTCAATAATTTTCTTTTTTGAATATATAGAAGTGCTAGGTTGGACTTAACTTAGATAATTTTGATTCGGATGTGCCACCACTTGATCAAAAGAATCTAAGAGGCAAAACATAAGGAGTTACATGATGATGTAATTGACAAGGAGTTGTCTACCTATTTATTTATATATAGTTTGTTGTGTCACCACAAGGCTATATATATTTGAAATGGGATCCTTATTCTCACTAGCAAAAACTTTAATTAGATTTTGCTTTAACTATATAAATGAGGGTAATATAGTTTGAAGAAAATAGTGGGAGATACCAATATAAAATAAGACCTAATTTATTTTGGTAATTAATTAAATGAATGTTTGCTAAAATATTGTCTTTTTACATGCAGAATTTTGAAAATGTCACATTCACTAATTTCATTGCGTAGCATACTTGATGCTAACAAATTGACCGGATCGAACTACACGGACTGGTTAAGGAATCTGAGAATTGTTCTCACTGCTGAAAAGATTTCTTTTGTCCTAAATTCGCCCGTGCCTGCAAAAGTTACAGAGACAGCCTCTGAGGAAGAGATTGCTACTTTTAAACAATGGCAAGATAATGCATCTGTGGCTCAATGCATCATGCTTGCATCCATGAATAACGAGCTTCAGCGTCAGCATGAAAACATGGATGCTCCTACTATACTGCTGCACCTGCAAGAGCTGTATGGTGAGCAAAGTAGGACTGCTAGATATGAGATATCTAAGGAGCTCTTCCGATCTCGGATGACCGAGGGTACTACTGTTGAGACTCATGTCCTAAAGATAATTAATTTGATTGAACGTCTTGGACATCTTGGGTTCGTCATGGATGGGGAGTTGAGTTAAGATTTGATCTTGCAGTCACTCCCTGACACCTTCTCACAATTTGTTGTGAATTTTCAAATGAATAAGTTGGACGTCAGCTTGCCTGAGTTACTTAACATGTTGAAAACTACTGAAGGTCACTTCCCATCCAAGAAGAACCATGTCTTACTGGTGGATGATTCTTCCAAGAAAAGGAAGAGGCCCAAGGTATCTTCTGAAAAGAAGAAATCCAAGAAAGCTAAGGGAAAGGCGAAACTGAAGGATCAAAAGAAACCTAATCCAGCTAGCAAAGGAATTTTCTTCCATTGCAAAAAGTCGGGTCACTGGAAGAGGAACTGTAAGGATTATCTTGCAAAAAAAAAGTAGAAGAAGCTTGGAGAAGCTTCAAATCCTAATCAAGGTTTGTTTATGATTGAAATTAATGTTTCTGAAAGTCAATCTTCTACTTGGGTATTGGATACCGGATGTGGTTCTCACATATGTAATAATATGCAGGGACCGGGTCAAGTAGAAAGTCGAAAGGATGAGGTCGTCCTACGAGTGGGAAATGGAGCAAAGGTTGCTGCATTAGCTGTAGGGACTTATTGTTTAGCATTGCCTACGGGCAAGTTCATTAATTTAAATAATTGTTATTTTGTTCCAAATATCATTAGAAATATTATTTCTATCTCTGTATTGGATATGGATGGTTTTAATATTAAAATAAAAAACACCAGTTGTTCTATTTATAATGATAATGTTTTATATGGTGTTGGTAATTTGCGAAATGGACTTTATATACTTGACTTGCATGAAAATATACTTCAAATTGAACAAACTAATTAAAGGAAAAGAGATGATGTTAATTATACCTTCATGTGGCACTGTAGACTCGATCATATTAATGAAACAAGATTATCCAAGTTGCATAAAGATGGGCTCCTAGAGCTATCGGATTATGAATCATATCCAACTTGTGAATCTTGTCTCATGGGTAAAATGACTAAATCTCCTTTTAGTGGAAAAGGAGAAAGAGTTACGAGTTGTTAGCATTGGTACCTTACGGATGTATGTGGACCTATGACAACGATCGCCGAGGAGGGTATTCTTATTTTATTACATTCACCGATTTCCGATCACTCAAGATTTGGATATGTGTATTTAATGAAATACAAATCAATCATTTAAAAGTTCAAAGAGTTCGAAGTGAAGTAAAGAAGCAAACGGTAAGAGTATTAAGATTCTTCGATCCGATCGAGGAGGAGAATACTTAAGTGGTGAGTTTCTCAATTGTCTCAAAGAAAATGGTATAATCTCACAATGGACTCCACCGTGGGGCGCCCACGGATGAATAGTGTATCTAAAAGGAGAAATTGAACATTGTTGGACATGGTTCGATCCATGATGAGCTTTATCGACCGTACAGTTTCCTTCTGGGGATATGCCCTAGAATCGGCTGCATACCTACTTAACAAGGTACCTACAAAATCCGTCCCCAAGACCCCATATGA
This sequence comes from Panax quinquefolius, assembly GCA_020205615.1. Classification (NCBI taxonomy): domain Eukaryota; kingdom Viridiplantae; phylum Streptophyta; class Magnoliopsida; order Apiales; family Araliaceae; genus Panax; species Panax quinquefolius. The sequence continues at coordinate 94,693,641 of CM035173.1, read as the reverse complement.
GTTATGGATAGGGAGGAAACCAAATATTAAGCATGTTAAGACTTGAGGTTGTCCAGCTTGTGTCAAAAAGTTTGAAAACGATAAGCTACAGACTAGATCTGACAAATGTAGATTTGTGGGATACCCTAAAGAAACATCGGGGTATTATTTCTATCTTCCAACTGATCAAAAGGTGTTTGTTGCGAAACATGTTGCCTTCTTGGAAAAGGAGTTTATCCTTGAAGGGGTCAGTGGGAGTAAGATATATCTTGAAGAGGTTCAAGAACCACAAAATACTATAGATCAAAGTGAGGTAGCTAACCAAGTAGAGATTCCTTATGTACCACACCCTATTCGTAAATCTGGAAGAGTACCGAAGATACCTGAGAGGTATGGACTTGTCATAGAGGATGATAATGAGGTACGCATCTTAGAAGATGATGATCCATTGAATTACGAACAGGCTATGAGTAATAAAGACTCAGAGAAGTGGCAAGAAGCCATGAAATCCGAGATGGACTCCATGTATGATAACCAAGTATGGACTTTGGTTTCATCACCTGAAGGTATTAAGCCTATTGGGTGTAAATGGGTCTTTAAAAGAAAGACTGGAGCAGATGGCAAGGTATAGACCTATAAAGCCCGACTGGTCGCAAAAGGTTTTAAACAAAGACAAGGAGTTGACTATGATGAAACCTTCTCACCAGTAGCAATGCTCAATTCCATTCGGATTTTACTTGCGATTGTAGCTTACTATGACTACGAAATCTGGCAGATGGATGTGAAAACGGACTTCCTCAATGGGAAACTTGAGGAGGATGTGTATATGACACAGCCAGAGGGATTTGTTTCAAAGGTTGGAACAAATCAAGTCTGTAAGCTACAACGATCCATTTATGGATTGAAGCAAGCTTCTCGTAGGTAGAACATACATTTTGATTAGGCAATCAAAGAGTTTGATTTTATCAAAAATGAGGATGAACCATGTGTGTACAAGAAGGTTAGTGGGAGCGCTGTTTCATTCCTCGTATTATATGTTGATGATATATTACTGATAGGGAATGATATTCCTATGCTACAATCAATAAAAATCTGGTTATCTAAACACTTCTCCATGAAGGACTTGGGAGAAGCATCCGATATTTTGGGGATAAAGATCTATAGAGATAGATATAAAAGGATGCTTGGTTTATCCCAAGGAACGTACATTGACTCGATGCTAAAGAAGTTTAGCATGGAAGATTCCAAAAGAGGTCTCATGCCGATGAGCCATGGAATATATCTCTCCCAGAAACAGGCCCCAAAGACACTTGAAGAGAGAGACCGTATGAGTAAGATTTCTTATGCTTCAGCAATAAGATCTATCATGTACGATATGATATGTACTAGACCAGATGTCGCTCATGCACTTAGTGTAACAAGCAGATATCAGTCGAATCCAGGGGAAGAACACTGGAAGGTAGTGAAAAATATCCTAAAGTACTTAAGAAGAACTAAGGATGTATTTCTTGTCTACGATGGGTCTGAATTGAAACTAGAGGGCTTCACAGACTCAAGCTTTAAAACGGACCAAGATGATAATAAATCCGTTTTGGGGTATGTGTTTACCTTAAATGGTGGCGCAGTGAGCTGGAAGAGTTCCAAACAAAGAAACAGCTTATTGATTCGATTCTGAGGCGAGTACATTGCCGCAAGTGAAGCCGCAAAGGAAGTCGTTTGGATGAAGAAGTTCATTACATCAACTTGGTGTGGTTTCTAGCATTACAGACCAATACCTTTGATTCGTGACAACACCTGAAAGCCGCTGTACAAAGCTAAGGAACCCGTGTCTCATCGTAAATCCAAACACGTGTTGCGACGGTTTCATTTAATCAGAGTGATCATTGAAAGAGGAGACATCACCCTAGAGCGTGTGGACTCTCAAGACAATATTGCAGATCCATTTACTAAAGTGTTAACACAACAGCAGTTCGATCGTCACTTAGAGAAGATGGGTATGAGATACCATGGCGATTAGCTTTAGTGTAAGTGGGAGATTGAAAGTAGTATGCATACAAGCCAATCATGTATGATGATAAAGCATATACTTTGTAATCAATCTTATTTATTTATTAATAAAAGAATTATTTATTAAAGGCATTTATTATCTACATGGTGCTATTTTAATAATATGTGATAAACCCATAGTTTTAAGCAATGCTTTTAGAATCATGATGAGATCATGCTAATGAGATCTAAATTCTTATATAGCTTAAAACTAAAATGTTCCCAATAAATGGATTACTTAAAAGGGGATTAGTGAATTCAGATAGATTGGTACGTACGTTGCTTGCTCATTGGATAAGGATGATTGATCTCATGATCATTTGTGTGGAGACACTAAAGCAAGTATATAGGTGCTTATTAGAGAATAAGTTCACTGAACGTGACTCGCTAAGGAATACCTAATGGAGTTTTACTTGCATGTCAATGTAATACCCGAGAATTTCCACGTATTATTAAATGAATATATTAATGGAAATACTATTTATGTGAAAATAAGTGTTATTGATTTATGAGTTGGATAATACAATTGATTGTATTTGATCGATTCATATTAAGATGTGTGAAGTGACAAAGTGATTTGTGTAATGCCTTGTCTGGCCTAATGTGAAATGAGAAAATTCATTAAATGAATTAAAACGGAAATCTGAAAGTTAATCGTGTATGATCATGAGATTCTATCTAAGTAATTAATACGCTCGTGGACTTGTAGTAATTTGTGGACATCATTTCATGTCGTATAAAACGAGTTAGCATTGAAAACTAGCACGGACAGAAACTGCACCAGTCTTGGCACTGTTAGGGCACGACATAGCTGCGCCATCACATATTCTAAGTCAAAAGCCACAAATTGTTCATTTTAAGTCAGAATTGGTTCGTTCAAAAGCCATTAGCTCAAAAATCACATACTCTAAGTGTTCATGCAAAAAGTTTACATTTTCGAATCCGTTAACTCAAAATTCACCTTTTAGTTCATTTTAATGAAAACGATAAACGTTCGTGAACGTTCAACGCTCGTTTCTTCGTTCTAAGTCAGAATTTGGTCATTTTTGAGATCGCAACTGTAACGCCCCTGAAAAATCGAACAATTTGTAAAATAATTTTATTTGAATTAATAATGAATAAAATTATATTATATGTTATTATTATGTGTTAGTAAGATGAATGCCATTCTATAACCTAGAAACGTCAGAAAGTCATAGTATTTTAACTACGTGAAGGAATTAAAGTATTTGAATTTCCAAGACGAAAATAAAAGCTTTTCGAGAAATTTTCTAAAAAACACTATTCATCGATTTCCGTTCAAAATTTATTTTTGAACTTCCGAGAAATAAGTAACGATAGAATATCGAGATGAGATGGATTATGTAATAATAATTCAAGTATAGAAAACATAATATTTCGCATAGGGACTTAATTTGAGAACGTTAGAAAAATCAAGCGTTAAGAACTTAATGTAATGATCGTATGATACGTAGGTATTGTACGAGGAAAATGAATACGAGTATGGTACGAAATATTATACGAGTATGTATGAATAATGGAATACCGTATATTATGAACTAGTATATGAATTAGAATACGAGAATTATACGTATAGTATATGTTATAAGGCTTAAAGCCAAAAGAAATGAACTTGTTGGATCTTGTAGGAAATGCAAGTCCAATAGAAGGAATGAGAAAGCCCATGTGTGAGTAATGTTAGTGCACTAGTGGGTATTAATGTGAAGCCCATAGTAATTTAAAGCAAGCCCAAAAGCTTAAGTTAAACAAATTAAATCTAAGCGCAAGTAATGATCTAATGGATTAGTCTGATCCATGGGGCAACCCATGGGTGATCTTGGTGACCAAGGATTTGTTGTGGTGGCTAAGTAATTAAGGTGAAGAGTAAGTAAACTTAGGATTTAA